>CM031622.1:58295100-58362600 GCA_018398815.1 Conus ventricosus | reverse complement strand
GCTAGCTGAAGTCAGATGTCTTGGGGCTAGCTGAAGTCAGATGTCTTGGGGCTAGCTGAAGTCAGATGTCTTAGGGCTAGCTGAAGTCAGATGTGTTAGGGCTAGCTGAAGTCAGATGTCTTAGGGCTAGTTGAAGTCAGATGTCTTAGGGCTAGTTGAAGTCAGATGTCCTGGGGCTAGTTGAAGTCATGATGTAGTTGAAGTCAGATGTCTTAGGGCTAGCTGAAGTCAGATGTCTGAGGGCTAGCCGAAGTCAGATGTCTTAGGGCTAGCTGAAGTCAGATGTTTGAGGGCTAGCTGAAGTCAGATGTCTCAGGGCTAGCTGAAGTCAGATCTTAGGGCTAGCTGAAGTCAGATGTCTTAGGGCTAGCTGAAGTCAGATGTCTTAGGGATAGCTGAAGTCAGATGTCTTAGGGCTAGCTGAAGTCAGATCTTAGGTCTAGTTGAAGTCAGATGTCTTAGGGCTAGCTGAAGTCAGATGTCTTAGGGCTAGCTGAAGTCAGATGTCTTAGGGCTAGCTGAAGTCAGATCTTAGGGCTAGTTGAAGTCAGATGTCTTAGGGATAGCTGAAGTCAGATGTCCTAGGGCTAGTTCAAGTCATGATGTCTTAGGGCTAGTTGAAGTCAGATGTCTTAGGGATAGCTAAAGTCAAGTGTCCTAGGGCTAGTTGAAGTCATGATGTCTTAGGGCTAGTTGAAGTCAGATGTCTTAGGGATAGCTGAAGTCAGATGTCCTAGGGCTAGTTCAAGTCATGATGTCTTAGGGCTAATTGAAGTCAGATGTCTTAGGGCTAGCTGAAGTCATGATGTCTTAGAGGTAGCTGAATTCAGATGTCTAAGGGCTAGCTGAAGTCAAATGTCTTAGGGCTAGTTGAAGTCAGATGTCTTAGGGCTAGGTCAAGTCATGATGTTTGAGAACTAGTTGAAATCATATGTCTGAGCACTAACTGAAGTCAGATATTTGAGGACTAGCCGAAGTCAGACGTGTTAGGGCTAGCTGAAGTCAGATGTCTGAGGGCTAGTTGTAGTTAGATGTCTGAGGGATAACTAAAGTCAGATGTCTGAGGACTAGCCGAAGTCAGACGTGTTAGGGCTAGCTGAAGTCAGATGTCTGAGGGCTAGTTGTAGTTAGATGTCTGAGGGATAACTTAAGTCAGATGTCTGAGGACTAGCCGAAGTCAGACGTGTTAGGGCTAGCTGATTGAAAGGATTTGAACACAGAACCGCAAAGAATCAAACGATCAGGTTTTTAGTTTGTCTGTTGTAGTCTATGATGATCAAGGACATCACAATGAAGAGGATCGCACGCAGCGTGTCCAACGTGGTTGAACGGTACGATGGAGGCTTGGGATGCACTGTCCCATGTCAGGTACATGTGGTTTGCAGGCTCTGAAGATTAAGAGGAGTTGGCCCTGAATTTGTGAAGGTGACCTTTTCTCTGGGTCTGTGCTACCCTGTGTTGCCTGTAAGAGGCAGGACCTCTTTGCTGATGCGAATTCGCCAGGCGGGGTGGTGTAATGCCACCGATTTCCAGGTGTCTTGGACAATGACATAGCTCATCAGTGAGGCCATTAGCATACTCTTGAAGCGTTTTTAAAAAAAAAGTTTCTGACCATCCTGCAAACACCTACAGATACCTGCCTTCTGCCCGTTCACCATGATTTCAAAAGAAGATGCACACCAGGCATTCGCAAAAGGTGTTTGGAACTTTGTGCAAGTGCGATTAAGCTATGTAGCTTACAAACGTCTGAACAGTAAATCTCCCTTACATAATATATCTTCAATTTTCTGATCAGCTTAATACTTCTCCTCTCCTCTCCCACACATGATACATCTGTGGTGCAGGCTTGCAAAAGACATCTGTCTCCTTGGTACTGAAGGTGAGCCCAACGTTATCGCGGGCAATTGAAATGCAGTTCATGCCCTGCTGCGTTTGAGTCTCAGTGGCAGCTCTGCAGGTGCAGTCATCGCCAGTGATTCTTCTTCCACCTCCTTCTTGGACTGGAGCCTTTGCTGGGGGGAGAGCTTGTCATCAGTTCTTGATGTTGACCTCCACAAAAGAGATTAAATAATCTGGTGCAGCAGAGATTATTCCAAGCATCAGCATGGAGTCAGCTGAAATTCACGCCAGAGCCAGCAAAGGCATATGACTGGTCAGACGGATGTTGACCTGCTTAGTGCTTTTTGAAAGGCAGCAGTACTGGATAAAATCACTGCAAGGAACAAAATGTGTCTGGTTAAGACCCTTCTTGACAACGTTAGTGCTTTCTGCAAAGCAGCCGTATGAGACTAAATTATATCAAAGAAAGGCAGATAACTGGTTAAGACAGTTGTCCATCTGATTAGTGCTTTTTGGAAGGCAGCTGTATTGAACTAACTAATAGGGAAGTGGGTTCCAGACAGATTATACACATAAAGAAAAAAAAGTAGAAGCCAAATATTTTACATTTACTAGGATAGTTGGTATACATGCATAAAGAGCAGTAGCCCCCAACCCTCTACGTTTGCTAGAAGATGTACGAAGTATATTACGTATGTGGATAGTGTTACAGCTGAATGTTCTAATATTCCTTGGAGGTCTAGATGGAAGACATAATGTCCGCAGGTAGACCAGAGGCCCAAATTTGTACCTTTCCTAGGAGCCATATACAGAATAAATTATGGCTGTCGACAGAGCAGGACCCCAGTATTCTAACTTTCCCATCAGGCATCGACAGAAGACATTCTCTCAGCAGACAGCCCAGAAGCCTGATGTTCTAGTCTTTCCAGGAGGCATACACAGAACACATTGTATCTGCAGACACATAGCGGAAGCCTGATGTTCTAGTCTTTCCAGGAGGCATACACAGAACACATTGTATCTGCAGACACATAGCGGAAGCCTGATGTTCTAGTCTTTCCAGGAGGCATACACAGAACACATTGTATCTGCAGACACATAGCGGAAGCCTGGTGTTCCAGCTTTCCTGGGAGGTATTGACAAAATATATTACACCTGCAGATAGAGCAGAAGCCCAATGCTTCAACTCTTCTCCACGGTATAGATAGCAGACTTTATGCCTGCATATAGGACAGAAATCCAATGTTTTAAATTTCACAGGAGGTATGGACATAATGCACTGTGTCTGCAGATAGGGCAAGAGCCCAATGTTTTAGATTTCTTCGGAGGTTACTGACAGAATGCATTGTGTCTGCAGAGAGGGCGAGGGACCAATGTTTTAGATTTCCTAGAAGGTATAGACAGAAGGCATGGTGTCTGCAGATAGGGTGCGAGTCCAATAGTTTAGATTTCCTAGGAAGTATAGTCAGAATACACATATGTCTGCACACACAGCAGAAGCTACATGTTTCAGCTTTTGTTGGATGTGTACACAGAAAACATAATAATAATAATAAGGAACATTTAGTGCGCTTAATCTTAAACAAAAGCCCTAAGCGCTTACAGCAATAAGCCCTAACACACACACACACACACACACACACACACACACACACACACACACACACACACACACACACACACACAAACACACACACACACACACACACACACACACACACACACACACACACACACACACAAACACACACACACACGCACACACCCACACACCAGCGAAGGAGCAGAAAAATTATGTTTTGAAGAGAGTTGTTTTGAGGGAGGACTTGAAAGAAGAAAGACTGTTTGAGTTTCGGAGTGCAGAAGGGAGATTGTTCCAGCAGGAAGGAGCCTGAAAAGTAAAAGAACGTTCACCAAGTGTTCTGGCCCGAAAACGAGGGATCTGCATAATGCGAGTGTCAGAGGAAGAGCGAAGCTGTCTGGAAGGAGTATAGGTCGACAGAAGTTTAGAGAGGTAAGATGGAGCGAAGATAGAACAGAAGCCCAATGTTCTAGCTTTCCCAGGAAATATACAACCGGAATACACAAGTTTACGGATGATCGGAGATGTCTGGATGGAATATAGACAAACCGAATACATAAGTGTACAGATGACTGGAACTACATAGGTCTGCAGATAATTGGAGCTACATAAGCCTGCAGATAATCCATCAGAAGTCATGTGGGTTTTTCTGCCCGGACCGGCTCCTACCCAGAGTTGAGTTGCTGCGGACTCAGTTGGGAAGACTGGGACCACACAGTCGAGTTTCATCCACTTAATGGATGCGTTTCTGAGAGTGTTGCTCAAATTTCCTGACCAACACTGCAGGTGCCTGTATCTCTCGGGCCTGGTTGACGCCAGGATATATTATGAAAGGAAGCGTGGAGTACAGCCCTGTCATGTAGTCTCAGACCGAAATGGAAATCCGTAACATCATCTTAATCATCCTCGTTGTCATCGATCAGCATTAAAAAAAAAAGTCTCAAATTCTGTGGCCCTTCATGCCCTGCTCTCATGGTGACCTCAGTTTCGATGTCCTCTCCACGTCTGTGGCCTTGGTTTGGTTCCGTCGGGGTCACCAGTATCGGCGAGTCCATGGGGCTGTCGTTGGACGGACGTGGTGGCGCCCTCCGGAGGGAGAGCTCACTCACGCCGGCTCCGCGACTAAGCAATTATTGTCGTCAGTAGGGGGCTTAGTAGGTGATGTCCTGCGTATGTTAGATCATAACAGGCGCCACTGAACACCACCGAAGTGACTCGGCAGCAGTGCTGTGTCTCCTCCGGTGGGTTGCCTCTTGACGACTTGACATTGACTGCTCCCTGTGGATTGCCGGTGCCGGGACTGCGGCGGGGCTGACCGGGCTGTGGCTGTGGACGGGGTGTCGGAATGAGCGGCGTGGGTACACTGCCTCTGAAGTGGCGCAGAGGTTGGGACAGCAAAACAAAAAACAAAACAAAAAAAGCCTGCAGATAATTGGAGCTACATAGGTGTGCAGGTAATTGGAGCTACATAGGTCTGTACATAATTGGAGCGACATAGGTCTGCAGATAATTGGAGCTACATAGGTCTGCAGATAATTAGAGCTACATAAGTTTGCAGATAATTGGAGCTACATAGGTCTGCAGATAATTGGAGCTACATAGGTCTGCAGATAATTGGAGCTACATAGGTCTGCAGATAATTGGGGCTACATAAGCCTGCAGATAATTGGAGCTACATAGGTCTGCAGGTAATTGGAGCTACATAGGTCTGTAGATAATCAGAGCTACATAGGTCTGCAGATAATTGGAGCTACATAAGTCTGCAGATAATTAGAGATACATAAGTTTTCAGATAATTGGAGCTACATAGGTGTGCCGATGATTAGAGCTACATAGGTCTGCAGATGATTAGAGCTACTTAGGTCTGCAGATGATTAGAGCTATTTAGGTCTGCAGATGATTAGAGCTACTTAGGTCTGCAGGTATTCGGAGCTGTCCGGATGGAGCATAGACAGACCACGAGACCAGATACATAGTTCTGCAAATGATCGAAGCTAAGTGTAAACCGAATACATAGTTCTTAAGATGTTTGGAGCTGTGCGGGTGGAGTATAGACAGACAGAAGACATAAGTCTGCAGATGATCGAAGCTATCTGGATAAAGTAGACTCTCAGAGAGAGAGAGAGAGAGAGAGAGAGAGAGAGAGAGAGAGGGGAGTGGGGGAGGTTTTTTGCATGACGCAGAAATTTTAGATCAATTCTTTTTAATTTATGGACATTGTGTGAGCACACTCTGACAGGCAGGGGGAAAAAGAAAATAAAAAATCAAAACGACCTACAAAGCAATCACTGCTCCACAACTATGAGACGTCACATATTACCCCTTTCCTCCATGCATCCCCTTCCATCCAACTACCCACTGTTCCCCTCCCCCCTCCCCCATCTCTCTCCCACAGAGACGGACACAGACTTCCAACACCCACCAGTCTCATCTTGCCAGAGCTGAAGGTAGGGGTCATGATGCTACGGAGACGTTTCCAGTCTTCGCCGGTGGCGGCAACCAGGCCTTTTTTGATTATTTTTGGTTGTGCCTTGGCATGCTCAAACTGCACATTATGGAGTTTAGTTTAAGTTAATCAATCAATCAGACTGTCAGGTCAAATGACTGGTCTATCAAGCACACACACACACACACAACACACACACACACACACACACACACACACACACACACACACATGCACGCACGCACGCACGCACGCACGCACGCACGCACGCACGCACGCACGCACGCACACACACACACACACACACACACACACACACACACACACACACACATACTTGCAATGACTCCCATATCAAGACCACAAATAGGAATAGTTCCTGAGTGGATATCAATGTTCGAAGTACTTTCATATTGTGCATTCGAACGTTTTGCGGAATATCATTGTTGATAACTTCGTATTAACCACTGCACTTACCAAGCACGCTCATTTACATTCAGTTTAAGCATTTACCATCAGGTGGATGTGCCAATAATTGGGTTTATCCACTTAACGTAGATTAAAGGCTTTTGTTTCCTGACTTGAGGGAAAATCTAAAATCTGTTTAAAGGTACATCACGATGGGAGGCGTCTACACAATACGTGTCTAATTTTATAGTTATCCGGATTTAATGGTGTACACACACACACACACACACACACACACACACACACACACACACACACACACACACACACATGCAAACACATATGCACAAACACTCATAAATAAAAGCAAACACACACACACACACACACACACACACACACACACACACACACACACACACACACACACACACATATGTCTATACTTATTTGTGAAAAAAGAACTATTTCACTCTGTTCATTATTTCAACTGCTTTTTCACACCATCTTACAGGTCGTTCAGAAAAGTTCGCAAAATCCTTGATCAGCACAGTCTTGATAGTGTCAAGGTCATTGATGATGATGAATGGTTGACGGTACAGGTAGATCCTGCCAGACATAAAAGCAAACTTCATTTTACAAAATAATACTTCATTGTACAAAAGAGTATCTGTGTACTCCTTTGTTTAGAATAAGTTTACATGAACATGAACATGAAGATATCCAACTGGTAACTGGCTCCCCAAATATTTGTAGTGACACAATTATTATACAAAACAATACAAAACAATGCCATACAATACAATACAATACAATGTAACACACCTCAATACAGAATGTTGATAAGTATGGTCCCTGGACGCTGGCATCCATCTGTCTGACTAGATAGGATAACAGGACACATCAGCAACAAGGTCTTTAAAGATGAAGCCTTCAAAAATATTCTCTGCATCTGACACAGGCACATTTTAGATAAATGACTCCCCACGAACATCAGATGCTGGAAGCTTGTTTGGTACGGATGTCTCCCATTATCAGATGCTGTATGTCTGCCTGGTTCAGGTGTCTCCCAATACGAGATGCTAAATGTCTGCCTGGTTCAGATGTCTTACATTATGTGATGCTGGGAACTGGCCCGCTGCAGATGTCTCCCATCATCAGATGCAGTTATTTTGCCTGGTACCATGTCTCCCACTGACAGATGCTGCATACTTGCCTGGAACGGAAATCTCCCATGGTCAAATGTGTGTACTTGCCAGTAGAAATGTCTCCCATCATCAGATGATGCAAGCTTGCCCAATACAGCCATGTCTCCTATCATCAGATGTTATAAGCCTGCTTTTTACAGCCATTTCTCCCATCTCCGGATGTTATAAACCTGCCTTGTATAGCCATGTCTCCCATCATCAGATGATGCAAGCTTGCCCAATACAGCCATGTCTCCCATCATCAGATGTTGTAAGCTTGCCCAATACAGTCATGTCTCCCATCATCAGATGTTATAAGTTTACCCAATACAGCCATGTCTCCCATCATCAGATGTTGTAAGCTTGCCCAATACAGCCATGTCTCCCATCATCAGATGTTGTAAGCTTGCCCAATACAGCCATGTCTCCCATCATCAGACGTTGTAAGCTTGCCCAATACAGTCATGTCTCCCATCATCAGATGTTATAAGTTTGCCCATACAGCCATGTCTCCCATCATCAGATGCTGTAAGCTTGCCCAATACAGTCATGTCTCCCATCATCAGATGATGTAAGCTTGCCCAATACAGTCATGTCTCCCATCATCAGATGTTGTAAGCTTGCCCAATACAGTCATGTCTCCCATCATCAGATGTTATAAGTTTGCCCAATACAGCCATGTCTCCCATCATCAGATGTTGTAAGCTTGCCCAATACAGCCATGTCTCCCATCATCAGATGTTGTAAGCTTGCCCAATACAGTCATGTCTCCCATCATCAGATGTTATAAGTTTGCCCAATACAGCCATGTCTCCCATCATCAGATGTTGTAAGCTTGCCCAATACAGCCATGTCTCCCATCATCGGATGTTGTAAGCTTGCCCAATACAGCCATGTCTCCCATCATCAGATGTTGTAAGCTTGCCCAATACAGTCATGTCTCCCATCATCAGATGTTATAAGTTTGCCCAATACAGCCATGTCTCCCATCATCAGATGCTGTAAGCTTGCCCAATACAGTCATGTCTCCCATCATCAGATGATGTACGCTTGCCCAATACAGCCATGTCTCCCATCATCAGATGATGTAAGCTTGCCCAATACAGCCATGTCTCCCATCATCAGATGTTGTAAGCTTGCCCAATACAGCCATGTCTCCCATCATCAGATGTTGTAAGCTTGCCCAATACAGTCATGTCTCCCATCGTCAGATGTTATAAGCTTGCCCAATACAGTCATGTCTCCCATCATCAGATGTTGTAAGCTTGCCAATACAGTCATGTCTCCCATCATCTTCAGATGTTGTAAGCTTGCCCAATACAGCCATGTCTCCCATCATCAGATGATGTAAGCTTGCCCAATACAGTCATGTCTCCCATCTTCAGATGTTATAAGCTTGCCCAATACAGCCATGTCTCCCATCATCAGATGTTATAAGTTTGCCCAATACAGCCATGTCTCCCATCATCAGATGTTATAAGTTTGCCCAATACAGCCATGTCTCCCATCATCGAATGTAATAAGCTTGCCTGGTACAACCATGTCTCCTCTCGTGAACTGCTGTGAGTCTCCTGTTCCGGATTTTTGCCCATGACCACCCATCACAGCAGACAGTTGGACACCACAGTTCAGTCACCCTGGATGGACGACATGAAGGACTGAACTGATTATACTCCCTGCTACACATGTCTAGGGCAGAGGGCTTTTGAGATTCCTGACTAGTCCATGTGTCCAATACATCACGCCGCGGCCTAAAGCTGTTGGACAACAAAAGTGATGATTGTGTAATTTGGAGTAACCAGGTGAGGAACACATCGCCGGTCATCAGTGTGATTATCATCCTGGACAGTTGTTTGTTACTCTCTGAACCTTTCGTGCTTTGTAGGACAAAGTGTTCTGGACTTTTCTTACACGACAAAGAATTGAATCTGTCATTTTTCATGTGAATGCGGTTAAAACGTTGGTCAGATGTACAGAGGGCTGAATAAAATCATAAGGTATACTGTGAGCAATACAATGAAAATGACAATGTACTGCTCCTGCTTACACTGCAACTCTTCCATACTCTTAAACTTTCTCATTGGCTAGATCAACAACAAAAACAACACAGTGATTAGCGCCATCATTTTTATCACCTCTTCAACAAAATGGTTCATGAGGCGGTCGTGGATTTGAACTTCATTAAGAACTTTATCATCACCGTAGCTAGAGACCAGGTCGTACTCAGAGGTACTGAGGGTGCTAGAGGCCCAAATGGAAAGACTGGGACAAGCCAATCAGGTTTAGTCTACGTCGCGGACGAGGTTCTGAGGTTGCTGCTCAAATTTCATGAGAATGCCACAGACTTCTGCAGGTCTGAGGCCTGAGTATACCAGGAGGTTATGAAAGGAAGCGTCTGTGAGCCCTTTACGCTAGCAACAGCACTATATCCTTACAGCAGTCCCAAAATAGGGCATTTTCCGGTTGTTCAGCACTCTTGTCAATTAATCACAAATAAATATATTGTAAGTGATGCCCTGAGTATGGAATCCACCACAAAGAAAGGATATGTAAACAGAAAATACGATTTCTGTAATGAAACACAGTAATGACCCTCCTCCACCTGATGAATGAATGCATACCATAGTATTGTCTGCTTCCCGCGCGTTCAAAGAGAACTGGGTCAGTACCTCTGTCTACACTGAACCTGGACACTGTGAGAGAGAAAAGGAGGGAAAGAGCCTGTATACCAGTAAGCATGGTAAACAGCATCTTCCTGAGCGTGGGATTTTTGCTGATGGCGCGCACTAGCTGGTACTGGCTCTGTGACGGACAACACGTGCTCTGTGCGCGGCTGTGGAAAATAATGAGTAGGTTACATTCGGAATGAAGAGTGCATTGCTGTTAGATTACCGTCAGCTGTCAGCATAAGGGACCCACAAGCGTTAACGCCTGGTAATGCACCAACAGACCACAGAGAAACAGCACATAAGTTTTATTGTTAATAATCATCATAAATTTGGAGAAAAAAAAAGTGTTTCTGATACCATCGCGCCGCTTAGATACACACACTCAAACCACCACGAGCATCAATCAGCGCGACGGTCACACACCACGAGCATCAATCAGCGCGACGGTCACACACCACGAGCATCAATCAGCGCGACGGTCACACACCACGAGCATCAATCAGCGCGACGGTCACACACCACGAGCATCAATCAGCGCGACGGTCACACACCACGAGCATCAATCAGCGCGACGGTCACACACCACGAGCATCAATCAGCGCGACGGTCACACACCACGAGCATCAATCAGCGCGACGGTCACACACCACGAGCATCAATCAGCGCGACGGTCACACACCACGAGCATCAATCAGCGCGACGGTCACACACCACGAGCATCAATCAGCGCGACGGTCAACAAAGTCAAGGCAGGAAATGTTGTTTCAAGTAATGTGTACATGAACTGAACTTACCCATACACACGCCCATATTCTTTGTGCCACTTCAGTAGAGCGTTGACCGCGTTGCTCTGAAAGAAAAATCAAGATGCAAAGCATATAAACGTACTCCCAGTTTATCCTGAATACGCGTGATATATTCCATAAAGAGGAAAAACCGTCTTGGGCTGGTGTAACCGTTAGTAAGGGCTATTCTGGTAAACATCAGCCATCATCTGTGACCTATAATGAACATACTTACAAATTTTCAGAAAGATCGGCCAAGAACTTTCTGAGATTTTCCATCAAGAAGAAAACCATTATGGGCCATTAGTAAAAGCTATAACGGTAAACTTAAACATCGGGCATCATCCGTGACCCATGATGAACATACCTACAAATTTTCAGAAATATCGGCCACGTACTTCCGGAGATATTCCATGAAGAAGAAAAACCGTTAGGGGCCGTTATACCCGTTAGTAACAGCTATAACGGTAAATTCAAACATCGGGCATCATCCGTGAACCATAATAAACATACCTACAAATTTTCAGAAAGATCGGCCACGTACTTTCTGAGATATTCCATAAAAAAGAAAAACCGTTATGGATCGTTATAGCCATCAGTAACGGCTATAACGGTAACCTGGAACGTCGGGCATGATCCGTGAACCATAATGAACATACCTACAAATTTTCAGAAAGATCGGCCGAGTACTTTCTGAGACATTCCATAAAAAAGAAAAACTGTTACAGGCCGTTACAGCCGTTAGTAACGCTATAACTCGTAAACTAAAACATCAGGCATCATCCGGGGCCCATAATGAACATACCTGCTAATTTTCACAAAGATCGGCCAAGTACTTCCGGAGATATTCCATAAAGAAGAAAAACCGTTACAGGCCGTTACAGCCGTTAGTAGCGGCTATAGCGGTAAACTAAAACATCGGGCATCATCCTTGATCCATAATGAACATACCTACAAATTTTCAGAAAGACCGGCCTGGTAGTTTTGTCTGGAGCGAGTGGAACACATTTTGACCACGGACACACAGACACACACACAGACAGCATTTCTTCGTTCCCATTCTAAAGTACTCCCTGTTCTATAAGAACTGGGAGTACAAAAAGAGGGTCAGGAGTTTGGATAACTTCAACTTTTATTTACAGTGCAACATGTATATCAAAGAGAAACAACAGAAGAACCAGATTGACAGGTGATGTCCAGTGTTGATCTACAACACAAAAAAAGTGGAAACAACACAAGATAGTCTGACTATAGAAGATTTCCAGTGTTACAGTGCAACCTGTCTGTAAAAAGAAAACGATACAAGATAGGTCTACTGATCAGGTCCACTGCTACAGTACAAGCTGGTTATAAAGAGAAAACAATACAAGATGGTCAGACCAACCTATCTATAAAGAGGAAGCAATGCAAGATAGGTCTATAGGTGATGGCCAATATTACAGTGCGACTCGCCATATAAAGAGGAAACAATATAAAATGATGAGGCCACAGATAACATCAAATGTCCATTAACAGTACAACATTTCTAGGAAGAGGAAACAACACAAGATGGTCAGGTCAAATGATGATATCTACAGTCAGTTTTAAAACAGAAGCTGTCTGTAAACACGAAAACAAGAAATTTGGTGAGGTCTACAGAGGAGGTCCACTGTTACAGTGAAACTTGTCTGTAAAGAGAAGACACACACCACATGGTCAGGTCTACAGGAGGTCCACTGTTACAGTGAAACTTGTCTGTAAAGAGAAGACAACACCACATGGTCAGGTCTACAGGTAAGATTGTCTATCATTACAGAGCAACCTGTCTCTTAACAAAAAAACACACCTAAAAGCAAAAAAAAAAAGCCACAAAAACAACAACAGAACGTAGATGTACAGATAATGTCCACTGGTAATCTATAGTATTACAAAAAAAGGAAACAACACAAGATGATCAGGTCTGTGTTTATAGGCACTGTTACAGTGCAACCTGTCTGTACAGAGGGGGAAAAGATGGTCAGGTCGACAAATGATTCACCATTAGTGTTACAACACAATTTACAAAAACATTTGTTTGAGGGTAGGTGAGAGAGAGAGAGAGAGAGAGAGAGAGAGAGAGAGAGAGAGAGAGAGAGAGAGAGAAGAGAGAGAGAGAGAGAGAGACGAAGACAAGACAAAATTCTTTATTTACGAGGATGATAGATAAGCACTGATATGTTTCTTTTATATCCAGTCCTCGCACTGAGTGGGATCAACAATGCAAAATAAGATAAAGCAACAAAAGAAGCATGCAAAAGGTGTCTAGAACTGAAAGAAGATACAGAATAAAAAATAAACACACACACACACACACACACACACACACACACACACACACACACACACACACACATAAACACACACACACACACACACACACACACACACACACACACACACACACACACACACACACACAGAGTAAGATGTTGAATAGATCACAATCATTAATGGTTGTGAAAAAGGGAGAGAGAGAGAGAGAGAGAGAGAGAGAGAGAGAGAGAGAGAGAGAGAGAGAGAGAGAGAGAGAGAGAGAGAGAGAGAGAGAGAGAGAGAGAGAGAGAGAGAGAGAGAAAAGAAACAGTTTTTTTGCACAAGTTGCAAACAGTCGAGGAAGTCATGGTAATACAGTTCTACTACTTTACTTGACTTTGGTCTGTTTATTGAAGAGAAAAACAAGCCTATTTCTGAAATATCATTTCACTGCTTTCTGTGATGTTACTGACAGGGAGAGGTTTTTTCATGTGCAGCTGTGGCTTTAAAAGCTTGTGTTTACTGAAGCTGTAAGTTCAATTTGTCCTTTTTAGAAACCCTTTTGTACTCAAGAATAACCTACTGTGCTCTACCAAAAAGGTGCCAATTACATGACATAGAAGAATGGTGCTGAAGCAGGAAGCACGTGACTGTGGAGACATTGTACAAGGTATGACCATCCCCAGCAAACAAAATGGCAGCGTCAACACGCTGCTCTGACCTTGGTGTACAGTTGACGGTGATTGCCAAAGAACAGCTCAGGTGGAGGACCAGAAATGCCAAGTTGCTTGATTTGATTGTAGGGCCAGGAGGCATAACTGTAAAACACCACACTGGGCTTTTAGTGTTCCATTTTGTTTAGTCGTGCACAAGATTCACTACAGTGTATCATTCGGGAAGAGAGAGAGAGAGAGAGAGAGAGAGAGAGAGAGAGAGAGAGAGAGAGAGAGAGAGAGAGAGAGAGAGAGAGAGAGAGAGATACAGACAGAACAGACAGAAAAAACAGACAAGAGAGAGAGAGAGAGAGAGAGAGAGAGAGAGAGAGAGAGAGAGAGAGAGAGAGAGAAGGGGGGGGGGGGTCAAATGTCTTTTGTTAGTTCCCTGGTCCTAACAACTGGAGTAAAAAAATATTCAAGTCTTCAGTATGATACGTACTGACTGACAAATTATTCAAACATTCTTGAGCTGGGCTCTTTGTGTATACTAATGACCTCATTTCACGAATAAATTCAAGTATCTACTAGTTGGGATCAAAGGATTGGAGACAGAGAGAGAGAGAGAGAGAGAGAGAGAGAGAGAGAGAGAGAGAGAGAGAGAGAGAGAGAGAGAGAGAGAGAGAGAGAGATGTGCTCACATGTACACCAGCAGACAGGTCAGAAGGATACACAGAAGGTACAGAGGAATGTCGATGCCGGGGTACAATTCCATTGTGAAGTCACACCAATGTTCCTTCCCCTCTGCCAACAATTAGTTGTCTGTGATCACAGTTCAAACTGAAAGTCTCTCAGTCTCCACCTTCTGAAACACACACATACACACACACGCGCGCGCGCGCGCGCACACACACACACAAACACACACACACACACACACACACACACACACACACACACACACACACACACACGATCATCCAAAGAAAATGAGCGCGCGCACACACACACACACACACACACACACACACACACACACACACACACGATCATCCAAAGAAAATGAGACAGGGGATGGAAACGGTAAATAACAATCAAGAAAGATAACTTTTGCCCCCAATGCTATCAACTGCCCGTGACTTCTTGCTGACACCCGTTAATAGTACGAAAGCAGACACAAGATAAACAGGACAAGCAAGGAAGCATCCTTAAAAAAGCTGTTTCACGCTTGTCCATATACCCGACGCTTGCCACATGCACACAGCAGCAACGAGTGAAGAAATGAGCGAACAAAAATTAGCATTTATTCAACACCGGCATAACCTTTTGATCTGGAATATTTTAAGTCAGAACGTATAGTATAAAGAAACAAGTATTTGTTTTCTTCACTTCTTCAGTTGTTGCTGCGTAAATTTGTAAAGTGCAGAGGGTATGCTTAACCTTGGAACATGTATACTATCCACATGAGTGCCATTAGTAACATTCTTTTGGGTTATGTGTGATTCGTTGTATCGCCGTGAGATAGAGTTATCTTTTCTCCTCTGCCACACCATAGTATGTGGGGGAGGACGTTGAAACTGATTGTAACTAGACCTCTCTCTTTAGGCAAAGTCTATGACAGCGCTACAAAAAGACCATGACCAATCAGCAGGGAGCTGTTAACGTCCATCTCCATATCACACATATCCCTCATTCTCTCTCCCTCCACCAATCTCTCCCCCCTCCTTCTTCCAATTAAAGGAACTGCAAACTAGGCCGCTCTCTCTCTCTCTCTTTGTAGTGATACAAACATCATGTCTGTACAAATATTGTTACAACAAAGTATCACTGATGTCTTAGAATGGTGCAACCAAAACCGAATGGTCCTTAATCCGCACAAAACAAAATGTATGGTCCTAGCATCGAGACAGAAACATCAACGACAGCATCTTATGTTGAGCCTAAAAATGAGTGAAACCTTGATCGAGCGGGTTACCGAACACCGTGTCTTAGGCGTGATCATTGATGAGAACTTTAAATGGCAATCACATGTAAATCATGTTTGCAAACAGTTGGCTCGCAATTTGTTTTTACTCAATAAACTCAGTTATTATGTTGAACCACATATCCGGAAATTATTTTTTGAAGCCCATTGCCTTTCTCACATCAACTATGCGTCCACTGTCTGGACTGGTGCCGGTGAAAATCACATAAAAAAGATCAACTCTATGCATAGACGGGGAATTAAGCTGATTCTTCCCGACAAGTCTCTATCAACCACGGGCAAATTCGCAAAACTAATGATGTTACCACTGCAGAGCCAACTGACCTATAATAAGGCAGTACTAATGTTTAAAGTCCATGCAAACATGGCGCCAACATATCTTGCTTAGTTTATCCAAATGGCAACAACGCAATATGATTCAAATAATTACATTTTACCACGTGTCCGCATTGATTTGTTCAAATCTAGTTTTGCATATTTTGGTCCATCTGTGTGGAACTCTCTTCCTCCGTCTGCCAAAACATGTCAATCACTGCCGTCCTTCAAATCAGCAGTACTTAAACATTTACTTGAACAATAAATCTAACCTTTTGATCATAGTCTCAACGCCCTACTTTTATGCTTGCCTCTATATTAACTAATGAAAATGTGTGTGTGTGTGTGTGTGTGTGTGTGTGTGTGTGTGTGTGTGTGTGTGTGTGTGTGGTATGGGTGTGGATGTGGGTATGCGCATGCATGCGTGTATGTGTGGGCGTGTGCATGCATGTGAGCGCGCGCGCGTACGTGTTTGATTGTGTTTGTGTAATTTTGTAATGGATTTTTTATTTATTTTTTTATTATAACTAATGTTATTGTTAATATTATAATGTTGCTATATTCTTCATTGTTTCTGTGCAGTATGTTTAGTTGAATGTTGTAGAATAGCAAGGACAGATTGGAAGAATAGGCACTGCCTAAAATCTCTATCCTTGAGTAATAAAGTTTTTGAGTCTTGAGTCTTGAGTCTTGAGTCTCTCTCTCTCTCTCTCTCTCTCTCTCTCTCTCTCTCTCTCTCTCTCTCTCTCTTCTCTCTCTCTCTCTCTCTCTCACGTGATGTCCACAAGAAAAGACTGAATTCTCTTTATCGTTTGGAAGCAAAGCTCCTTCATCCATCTGTACATGGAACAACTGATGAGGAACTAGAAGCACAAAACCTAGTTTCTCTGTGTCCAGATTGTGGAGAAAATGTAACTGCGCTTCTGAAGCGAATTTGCCGGTGTAAAAATCAGGCTAGCACATCAAGTGCATCTTTGCAATCGTATACTCATACTAGCACTCATGCACACATGAACCAGGCAAACTTCATCATAATAGATTTTGCAAACAACATTGACAGACAGTCTCATGTCACAAGCTCGCCCATTATGGTGTGCGGGGACAGATCCACAGATGGATCAGAACATTCCTAGAGGACATAAATCAAGTGGGGGTGGCCGATGGTGCAAAATTAGATCTGGCAATTGTACGCACTGGAGTTTCTCAAGGGCCAGTCGTTGGACCACTATCTTTCCTGGTTTTGCATCAACAACCTCAAGGGAAAGCTTTTTTTCATCATCACAGTAAATCACCGATAACATTGCTGTCTATCGCCTCTCTTCCACAAACTACAGTCATGCCCAGCTGCAGCAAGACGTACGATGCCACGAACTTCGGAAGAGAGCTAGGACATGGCTTTCCATCTCGGCAAGTGCACAACCTTCCCTCTCACCAGAAAAAAAAGGCTGAAACGGAGCATCCATCCCAGCTTCACAGCCAACCTTTCACACCGTCACCTATGCCGAGTGTCTTGTATTCAGCATCTCCCGAAATCTTAGCTAGAACTAGCGTATTAACGTCATATCTTTAAAAAAAAAAAAAACAGTAAGATCTTTGCCTTTCTGCTGCACAACTGAAAGATCAGCACCAGCCACCTGAATAGAGTTGCTTGCAAATTAATTTTCTTCCCATAGTAGAACACGTTTGCACTGTGTAGGACCCTAACACCCGATGTAACATTGACAAAAAGTGAGCCCATGCAAAGATCATCAGCAAGTCTTGTCATCAAAGTACTACCTTAACACCTAAAGAATTTTAGCCTGAAAGGCTGCACTGGCCTTCTCTCCAACTTTGAAGGAAAGTGGGAAGGCTTGCCATACTAGGCTTGATTATAAATGACCAGGCGGCTGTGAGCAAGTGTAACATCACCATGGTTCTCACCCAACAGTGAAAACGTCACCAGAACAAGCTGCAACAGATCCAATACCGAACTGAAAGAGTCACGATTCCTTTCTTCCAGCCACCATCTGTGATTGAAATGCGCTGACCTGTGGCAACAGATACCCCTTACTCATTCACGTCGAGAATGCGATGTACCTGAGGATTAGTCAGGCGAGAGCCTAAGGACAAGTCAAACTGGAGCTATTAGAGTTGACATACGTTGGCTACCCCCCCCCCCCCCCCCTTTCCCCGTCAGTTATCCCCTTCTTTCCTTAAGAAATCAAATTTTGTCTTGGTGGTAGGGCGTGCAGTGATCAGTTAGTCCTTCGGATTGAAAAGCAGAAAGCAATAGCTGATAAAACCCACATAGGGCAGACTGATATTTCAATCCTCACTGTCTTAGTTCTTTTTCTTTCTTGTTTAAGACTTTCTACATATTTCACCCATGAAGCGACAGAGTAATCAACATGCTGATTGTCACCATCTGGTGAACGAAAATGAAGATGACTGGAAATATGAGCGCATGACAAGGTCAGATTAATCTATAGACTTTGCCCTTCGTTGTTAATGATCAATAACTCGATCTCCTAACAGAAATGCCGGTATCTAGAGCTGACTGTTCAGCAAGGAAATATAGCTGTGAAACACTATATGTATATAAAGAAGACATTTTCACCATACAATGTAGCACTAAAAAACTGCTCAAGGGATGAAATACATCATTTGATCATGCAAGAAATGCCTTTTTTGAAAAAAAAAAAGTACTCGCAGTTGAAAACTAAAACATTTTAATCATTTGTAGTATTAAAAAAATAATCGCCATAAGAAAGGTATTCTCGTTATACAAAACTGTATTAAAATAATACTTGTAGAAGACAAGATATTCTAATCATCTATCCGTTAAAAAGATACTTGCCAAAGAAATATGTTTTTCAATTCATAAAACAGTGTGTAAAAGCTGCCCATGGAGGAAAAGACATTATCGTTATACCAACTCGAATAATAAAGCCATTGAGACAGGAGAAAATAAAAACAGTCGAATAATAAAGCCATTGAGACAGGAGAAAATAAAACAGTCGAATAATAAAGCCATTGAGACAGAAGAAAATAAAACAGTCATCGTTATACCAACTCCAATAATAAAGCCATTGAGACAGGAGAAAATAAAACAGTCGAATAATAAAGCCATTGAGACAGGAGAAAATAAACAGTCGAATAATAAAGCCATTGAGACAGGAGAAAATAAAACAGTCGAATAATAAAGCCATTGAGGCAGGAGAAAATAAAACAGTCAAAAGAGGGAACAGAAAACGTAGGAATGAAAACTGTCATGGAACAGAAGAGAATGCCAAAATTAAACGAAAGAAATGAATGAATTATGAATAACTAAATGAATAGATAAGTAAATATATGAATGAATGAATAAACAAACAAATAAATAAACAGATTTATTGATAAATAACAGCTTGAAAATGTAAGAATAAAAGCAGTGTAAAAACAACGATTTGTCTTCAAGACACTGTAGCAAAAAGCATAGGCACCTTTGAATTTTCTGAAACATATATACATACATACACAAATATACATTATATATTCACACACACACACACACACACACACACACAGAGTTTACGGTTCGATTTATTGCCAAAGAACAGAAAAATAAAAGTATGGAACGTGCAATCAGAGAAAAGTATCTTCCACCCCCACCCCCTTCCGTTATTTAACCTTGCTTTGCTCCTGCATTCTCCTTAGCATGCAGTCTGAGCGTGAACAAGACGTTCGTCTTTTCTCCCTATGATTCTTACCTGGCTTGGCGTGTGGACTCTTCCTCAACGACAGCCTGAGGGTCAACTGGACGTTCGTCTGGCCGTGACTACTGTCAAGCCAGGAGAGAAAGCTGAGGGGAGGGGGCTCTTTATATTGCCTTCCTTTACGTCTGTCTGCGCACCATCACACGCGGCTCAAGCTCCGCTGTCCCACATAGTTGTACCCTCTGGCAACGCTGCGCTGCTAATCTAGGTCCAAGCTAAGTTAGTGGGACGTGCGCACCGATAACCTCGTTACTACCCTGCTCTCCTCTCCCTCCTTCTGCACCCTCTCTCCTCCCCCCCCCCCCCCCCCCCCCCCCCGCCCCCATCCAAAACAGACACATCCACAAAGCGCTCTAATGCGTGCGTTCACACACAATAACATACGGAAACGGCACATGCGTCCACGTGTGTTCAGTCACACACGCAAACACACATATACACACATGCATGTATACAAACACACATACACGCGCACACACACAGAGACAGAGAGACAAAGACAGAGTGATGCATGCGAAATTATCTTTCTGTCTGTCTGTCTGTCTGTCTGTCTGTCTGTCTCTCTCTCTCTCTCTCTCTCTCTCTCTCTCTCTCTCTCTCTCCTGTGGGTGTGTGCATGTGTGTGTGTGCGTGTATGGATGTGTGTGTGTGTGTGTGTGTGTGTGTGTGTGTGTGTGTGTGTGTGTGTGTTTGCATGTGTGTATGTGTATGTGCTCATGTAGGTATGTACATCTGTGTGTGAGTGAATGTGTGTGTGTGTGTGTGTGTGTGTGTGTGTGTGTGTGTGTGTGTGTGTGAATATGTATATGTGTGTGCGCATGTGCGTTTGTGAATCTGTGTGAGTGTATGCATGTGTGTATGTGTGTGTTTGTTTGTACATGTGTATGTGTATGTGCTCGTGTGGGTATGTGCATCTGTGTGAGTGACTGTGTATCTGTGTGTGTGTGTGTGTGTGTGCGTGTGTGTGTGTGTGTCTGTGTGTGTGTGTCTGTGTGTGTGTGTTTAAAAGAGAGAGAGAGAGAGAGTGAGAGAGAGAGAGAGAAAGACAGAGACAGACGGACAGACAGACAGAAGTTAGAGAGACACAGAGAGAGAGAGAGAGAGAGAGAGAGAGAGAGAGAGAGAGAGAGAGAGAGAGAGAGAGGTGGAGGTAGAGAAAGAGAGAGAGTGGTGTGTGTGTGTGTGTGTGTGTGTGTGTGTGTGTGTGTGTGTGTGTGTGTGTGTGTGTGTGTGTGTACTCATGCGCTTGTGTGTCTAAATTGTTTTTAACCCAGAATCCTATATTAACAAAATCAAGAATGTTTTGGGTTTTTGTATAAACCACCCCATTCTCCTTACGCCTAACACCTCACCCATGTCAACCCTGTTTTGCCACCCCACCTCCCTCCTTATTCCTCGCGCCCCACTTCCAGTGAAGGTCAGAGTTGTTCAAACAGCAATCTCGTCAAGCGATTTTTTTTTGGGGGGGGGGGTGGGGGGGGGGGGGGGGGGGGGCGGGTTGCAACATGTCAATACCCATGACTGTCTCTACCAATCGCATGCAAGCTGACGGAACGGAACTCAGCGAATTTACGTGGCCAGACATGTGGAACGCTGACAGACAAAACTCGAGTGCCTAAAATGATGACGTCCTCAGATTTGTAGAAAGAGCAGTGGTTATTTTTACTCTCTTGATTCACGCGAGCGATACGGCATCAGACAGTCAGGGAGTGTACTGCTTTCCCTCACTTGAAAGAACAACAACACAAAATGAGGTTAGTGTGTAATGGTGCCGCGACACGTTACGTTATACAAACTGAACTAAAAACTACGTCACTGATCACGACGTGCAAACTCTGAGCGCTCTTGAGCCACGCCAGATCACGGGTCTAAATTCGATCCGCGAGGATTTACCTTTTCGTCGCCGTGGAATAGCATAAATCTACGATTACGAAGAGAGTAAATTGCCGTAGATCAACGAAGATCCGGACTGACAAGAAAATTTTTCTAGGTTACCTGTGGGTCTAGTCCGATTTGTTGAGGGGAAATGCGATAGAATAGAATCAATGTTAACTTTAAAAAAAAAGAAGAAAAAAAAAGCAAACTAAAGACAGATTTTCATAAACATTTATAGACAACAATAAAACGAGACAAACAATATAAATGACTTTCCTTTATATTTGGAGTCCTTCACGGTTGTGAACGATAACTTGGGGTTGATGAAGATCCAACGGACAAATCGACAACTTGCTGGGTAGTTGACGTGAATATTCAAACAATGTAGGTTAGCTGTCCTTTTGCCTAACAATAATAACTCACTGATCCACATTACACCCTCACTCAGTAATAACTTGCTGTCCATCAGCATACTTAGCACCATAAATCCTTGACGAAACCACTATACTCTTGTAAAGCACAATCATAAACCGTTGTTTAAAATCACACCGTCCTTCGAATGAGCACAATCGATCACCCGATCACCTGTCTGTCAGGTAAACCACAACACAACGTCTTTGATTTATGTATTAGATCCACTGTGCAGGGACACTCTTGGCTGACAACACAATAAGCTGAACACAAGATGATCTCCAGCCCACATCAACAACACCAATCGCAGGAAACAGTAATAACTCTCAGGTGAACCCCAATCACGTAGTGTATGGACCAAGATGTTGATATGATAATGATATGAAAACGAAAAGGACCCTAACGATGAAGATCTAAATGTAGAGGAAAAATTTTAAGCACAAGTAGCCGCCATGAACGAGTGCCGTTATTGCCTTTGTTTTTTCGATGGCGTCATATCTACGTAAACTTGCTGACGCAATCATACAAATGATGCAAACTGGACACTACAGCAGACTTTCGAACATTTTTTTCCAGGTCAGGGTTAGCTGATCCATCTACTGACCGCTGCACATATTATATATGTATTACGACACACTTATTGTTGATCGACCTTGTATCCATGAACATACACCATAGCGTTGATCGACGCTGCGGCTATAAAGATATACTATAGTTTTGATTAACTCTGCATCTATAAAGATACACTATAGTGTTGATCAACCCTGCTTCAGTGAACATATACTATATTGTTGATCAACTCTGCTTCTATGTGGTAGTTGCTCATTTTACTGAAAATGATTTATATGCTAAATGCCAACATGGATTTAGGAAGAGGAGATCATGTGTCACACAATTACTAGAAGTAATAGACAACCTAACAGAATTGGTAGATAATGGGGAGCCAATTGATATAATGTACTTGGATTTTAGAAAGGCATTTGATTCTGTCCCCCACGAAAGGCTGCTAATTAAACTAAAAGCATATGGAGTAATTGGTAATGTTTTAAACTGGATTAGAGGTTTTCTTAAAGGAAGGTCACAGTTAGTGAGAGTGGGAGAAGAGAGATCCAAGACATCTGAGGTCCTAAGTGGAGTTCCATAGGGTAGTATCCTAGGGCCCATATTATTCACTGTGTTCATCAATGATTTACCGGACATGACTCAAACCACATGCAAAATATTTGCAGATGACACAAAATATATGATAAGGCAACAAATAGCACAAAGATCCAACAGGACATAAACAAGCTACAAGAATGGTCAGATGAATGGAACCTTTACTTCAATGTAGCAAAATGCAAGGTGATGCACATTGGCAAAAAGAATAAACAGTTCGAATATACTATGATTGTGAATGACGAATTGCAGAAAATAAATACATGTGATGAAGAAACAGATCTGGGAGTAACCTTTGATAAAGATCTATCCTTTGATCCTCACATCCAGAGAGTGGTGAACAAAGCAAATCAGATGATGGGACTCATCAGGAGAACTTTTACCTTCCTAGAAAGGGAGACATTTATCAAGTTATTTAAAGCATTTGTTAGACCTCATCTCGAATACGCTAATGTAATTTGGAGTCCCCATCTCAAGAGACAGTCAAAAATGATAGAAAATGTACAAAGGCGAGCTACTAAAATCCTGAAAGAATGTAGGAATTTAAACTATAATGAAAGATTACACTATCTCCAATTACACTCACTGAAAGGAAGGAGGATCAGAGGAGACCTGATCCAATTTTTTAAAATATTCCATAATTATGATGATGTCAATGTGCATGCGCTTTTCAAATTCTCAGAAGTGGATTGCACAAGAAATAATGAAGGCAAGATTTTTATTAGACATTGTCATACTAACAAAAGAAAGTCTTGTTTTACCTTCAGAATTGCTAATTATTGGAATGCACTGCCTACTAACACCAAATATGCACCTGATATCAACAGCTTTAAAAAACTCCTAGATGAAGACCCTAAATTGAAAGATGTTTTCTTTAGTGTGGATTGAATATAATGTTATTTGTGACAGGCATGCAACCAGACCGAACTTAAATTGAAAAATAATGAGGGGACGCAAATAGGCCGTAAGGCCTAAGGCTAAAAAAAGCCGGTCCCTATTACTACTACTACTACTACTACTACTACTATAGAGATACACTATAATGATGATCAACCCTGCATCCATAAAGATACACTATGGTGTTGATCAATTCTGTATCTATAAAAAAAAATACTATAGTGTTGATAAATTCTGCATCTATAAGCATACACTATAGTGTTGATCAACCCTGCATTTATAAAGATACACTATGGTGTTGATCAACTCTGCATCTATATAAACACACTATAGTGTTGACCAATTCTGCATCTATAAACATACATTATAATGATGATCAACGCTGTGTTATATATAAACACTATAACCCTACCTTTATAAAGATACACTCTTGTGTTGATCAACCCTGCATCCATAAACATATGCCATAGTGTTGATTAACCCTGCATTATAAACAAACACCATAGTGTTGATTAACCCTGCATTATAAACAAACACCATAGTGTTGATTAACCCTGCATTATAAACAAACACCATAGTGTTGATTAACCCTGCATTATAAACAAACACCATAGTGTTGATTAACCCTGCATTATAAACAAACACCATAGTGTTGATTAACCCTGCATTATAAACAAACACCATAGTGTTGATTAACCCTGCATTATAAACAAACACCATAGTGTTGATCAACCCTGCATCCATAAACATATGCCATAGTGTTGATTAAACCCTGCATTATAAACAAACACCATAGTGCTGATCAACCCTGCATCCATAAACATATGCCATAGTGTTGATCAAACCCTGCATCCATAAACATATGCCATAGTGTTGATCAACCCTGCATCCATAAACATACACTATAGTGCTGATCAACCTGCATACATATACACTATAGTGTTCATCAATACTGCATCCATAAACATACACTATAGTGCTGATCAACCTGCATACATATACACTATAGTGTTCATCAATACTGCATCCATAAACATACACTATAGTGCTGATCAACCTGCATACATATACACTATAGTGTTCATCAATACTGCATCCATAAACATACACTATAGTGCTGATCAACCTGCATACATATACACTATAGTGTTCATCAATACTGCATCCATAAACATACACTATAGTGCTCATCAACCTGCATACATATACACTACAGTGTTCATCAATACTGCATCCATAAACATACACTATAGTGCTGATCAACCTGCATACATATACACTATAGTGTTCATCAATACTGCATCCATAAACATACACCATAGTGTTGATCAACCCTGCATCCAAAGAGATACACTATAGTGTTGATCAGCCCTGTATCCATATACATATACACTATAGTGTTGATCAACCCTGCATCTATAAAGATACACTATAGTGCTGATTAATCCTGCATCCATAAACATACACCATAGTGTTGATCAAGCCTGTATCCATAAAGATACACTATAGTGATGATCAACTCTGTATTCATATAAATATACACTATAGTGTTGCTCAACCTTGCATCTATAAAAGACACACTACAGTGCTGATCAATCCTCCATCCATAAACATACACTATAGTGTTGATCAAGCCTGCATCCATAAACAAACACCGTTGAGTTGATCAAGCCTTCATCCATAGAAATATACTGTAGTGTTGATCAAGCCTGCAATCACAAAGATACACTATAGTGTTGATCAACCCTGTATCCATATATATATACATACGAGAGTGCTGATCAACATTATTTCGTCTTGCAGACTTGTTTAATTTGAGTAGTTAGTTTCATCACATTGGTTGATCTACCTCTTTAAAAGTCTGCCTGATTAATTGGAATAACCTTATGCTTTTCACAATAATGATTAAGTCTCCTTAACATAATTCTCTCCATAAGTTTACATGTATGTGACGTTAACACAATTGGTCTATAGCTGGGTTGTTTTTTTTTTAATCATTTCGGGCTTTCCTTGTTTGTGAATGGGTAAAACAATTGACTCTTTCCATGTATTTGGTTGTTGTCCACTTTCCCAGCATTAAAAAAATAATAACAAAACGTAAATATTCAACATATCTAGTGATAAATGACCTAACATTTCCTAGGAAATTCCATAAATTTCTGGTCTGTTCCGAGTCTTCATCACTAAGATGTAACTCATGTTCTGATCTTTCTTTTCTATCTATGTCCAGTAATCCATCACTGCGACTAGTATTTGCAAACATGTCAGCAAAGGCTTTGGCTTTTTCGTAATTACTTGGCAGATCACAATGAGGTAATTGTACTGGATACTGTGGCAATTTTACGCCATTTTTAGTTGTTTTCAATTTTTCCCATACTTTCTGAAAATCTTTACAATTTGAAACTTCGTTTGTTTAAAAAGATGACCAGTATCCTTGTTGGCTTCAGATCTATTGAATCTGTGTATCCCTTTTGCTTCATCTATTAATCTGTGTATCCTTTTTGGCTTCATCGGATTACTCTGTGTATCCTTTTTGGCTTCATCTATTACTCTGTATAATACCTTCTTGGCTTCATCTATTACTCTGTGTATCCTTTTTTTTGGCTTCATCTATTTATTCTGGTATCCTTTTGTTTCATCTATTACTCTGTGAATCCTTTTGGCTATCAACTATGACCTGTGTATTCCTTTTTTTGGCGTTCATCCTATTTCTCTGTGTATCCTTTTTGGCTTCGATCTATTATTCTGTGGAATCCTTTTGGCCTTCATCTATTCTCTGTGTACCTTTTGGCTTCATCTATTAACTCTCTCGTGTATCCTTTTTGGCTTCATCTATTACTCTGCTTGATACATTTGTTTATGGTTGTTTTCTTCTCATTTCCACTTGATTTGCAATAGATTGAATGCATTAGATAAGGCATGTCAATTTAACGTTTTCCTCGTCTTTTGCTCCTCTGACAACCTCCATTCCACCAAAGTTACCGACATGCTTTTTTAATGTCATTGACTTTATACTTGGGAATGGATTCGTCAGACGGCATGCAGAACAGCTTTAGTAAACATCAGGTATAAGGTTCAACCTTCCTGATCAGAAGTTTCGAACCCATCATGCGAAAGTAAATTGTTTTGAAATTTGTTCAGTCAGCTTTTGTAATTATATTTTGGAAAACCTTGTTCTTCTGTTGAGTCTTAGCTGATGGTTATGCTAGTTCACAAAAACCAGGTGACAAGGGGTATAAGATCACGGTTCAGTGGATCAATATATTGGAGTGGATTCGTGTACCCAGGTCCGTCCAACAGAATAGTGTATCTTTGTCACGCACGAACTGACACGCCACGGTTGCTTCCCTTCAGTGGCAATTGTGGGTGTGGCCCATCCATTGCCAGGTTGGCAGAGGCCGTGAAGTGCGTGATTCCCTGCCGTGAATTTTGCTTACTGTCAAACTCTTGGAGGGGGGAAGGGAGGAGAACATCAGACTCGTCGGAATGTGGGGGTTTACGGTGGCAAACGAACGCTCGTGAAAACTAGAGTTTCATCGATGTGAGTGGGGAATTCCATGAATGGTGAGTGCAGGCTTGTGAGTTTCCGAGGTGAATCGAGTGTCGGCGTGTGTCTGTAAGTCCAGTACGAACTGAGGCGTTATCCGCGGAAGGTTTGGGTTGGCCTCGTGCTCATGTTTTTCTGCCGTTGGGGGCAGGGGTCTTGTATGCCCTTCGTCCGACTTTTGAAGTTTGGCTACCAAGTAGACTGTCGGTGTTTTCGGTGTTTCAGCGACGGGTTCTGCACGTACCAGGCAGGGCGGGTTGGCCTGTCTGGCAGTGTCCCGGCGACTGAGGGTTCGTCCAGTGTGTCGTCCCTGTGTCGTCGAGTGAAGACGATCGATGTTTCGGTGTTCAGAGGGCGGGCCGGGTTCTGCACGTACCAGGGCGTTGGAGTCTGGGCAGTGTCCCCGGCTCTGAGTGTCGTGTCCATTGTGTGTCGGTTCCTGTCCTGTTGTTGTCCAGGTGAAGCTGTAACGTAACTGGAAAGTCTGAAGGGCTGTGTAGTTGTTGTGTCCAGATATCATGGTTCAATCAACTTTTGTGTTTCAGTTCCCGGAACATGGAGGGATTTCCCTTTTAATTTGATTTTATTCGCAAAGAATTCTTTCTAATGTGAGTTGACTAAGAGAGGAAATTTAAAAGTGCACGGGAAGTTTGAAGAGAAGAAAGAGATATAACTTGAACTTAAAGGCGAGGGAAAAACCGTACATATGGGGAATGAAAAATGTGCGGTCGGTTTCTAAGATTCTACACTGATACAGAGAGGTGGTTGCGTACAGCTATTGATGTGCTAAGACAATATGTTTACTTGGTAGTGGTCGCTGGTGTACAGAAATATTATTTTCCAAGTTGAGAAGGATTGGTTATTTTCTGGAGGGTCGTTGGTAACGGAGGACTGGAACTTTTTATAGCAAGGAGACTGTCCACGGCGGCGGTGCGTGCCAGGTAACGGAGGGCAGACTGCATGTGATGTGTCTGGCGTGTGTTGTTGAGACGCGTTGGTGTGAGGTTTATCGAGAGGTGACGGGTGGTGGTACCTCGGATAGACACGTCTTGTAGAAGTTTACTTTTTGGTGGTTTTGGGCGCTTGGAACTAAACACCGAGTGGAGGGGCTGAAAGGGAAATTAGGGATCATTATATTAATAAAAGAGGAGTTGTTTTTTTTTTTTTTTTTTTTTCAATTATTGTTAAAGAGGTTTTGCAGTGAATTCATGGTTGTGTTACTTTGGTAAAGGTTATTACGATTCAAAAATTAAAAGAGAAAAAAAAATAGAGATGATAATAATAAAGGGTGTTTAAGATATTTATGATTTGGCCTCAAAGCCTACATTTGATGTAAATATAAATATATGTCACAGTTGTTTTGAGTAGTCGATGGGGGAGCGCCAGTAATCAAAGATGTTTTCCGCTGCATTGTGATGTCAGTAGAACAAATGTATAGCAGCGCTCGGAAATACCCTTGTCGAAGCTATGTAATTGGTGATTGTCCTAAGCGCTTGATAATTTTCCTGATGACATTTGTAGATATGATTGTGCCTGCTAGGAGTTTTAGGATACCCGGGTTCAATTTATAATTACTTTTGGTTTTGCTTGCATGTGCTTGATTTCGATTAAGCATAGTTACAGCAAGTAATCGCTCATATCAATTGTGACCGGTACTGGGGGTCACTAACCAGACGGATTGTTCGTTGAAGTGAATATGATTATAATCTTATTGAATCATTGTCCTTGGAACTTCGATGGAATGAAAGTCGGGGTATGTACTTCAGCAGTGTAATCACTTTGTAATGAAGGAACGGTTTATAATTAATGTTTGTGGCTGTTGATGGAAGTGGAAGTCAAGGAAAATGGTTTTTTGAAATGTGTAATGGGAACAATTCTGGTGAGAGATTTTGATGACAAAGGTGGCTGGTAGTAAGTCATTGATTAAAAAGTTCAATCACTGTCGCACTTATGGGTGTGAACATGAAAAACACTTCAGACCGTTTACATAACTGAATCAACATAAAGTTATAAATCTGTATTATGCTGTGTAGTAAGACATTTCCTTTTCACAGGTTTCCGCGAGTTTATGTACCACCCCTACACCAGCAAATAATCCCTGTGAGGGTCGGCCTCTCGGGGGGTGGATTTGTCACCAGCCACTTCCACTGTCATCCCTGCCCACGTTCCTCTGTGCCGGAGTGGGGACGCACGTGGAGCCGGCAGGGTGCGTATCCGGTCGGGACGACGGCCGTCTCCCTTCCACAGTCCCGTGGATGTGGCAAGGTGGCAGGTTCCTCCGGACTTCAACTAGTTTCTTCCGGGTGGGCAAGCGTCTTGAGGGCCCTACCGCAGGTATACCATCTGCGGGCGACTCGCGAGTTGTGGTTGGTGGGTGCCCGGTGGGTAGGGGGGCCCGCGCATTTTTCGACGCGCACGAACGAATCCTACTTCATGTCAAGCGCTTCAGGAAGGTTTATACTTTGTGCATGCATTTATGTGAGGCGTCGTAAGGCAGACCGACGTCTACAAAATCATATTGGGGACCGCTGTGTCGCCGTTTGTTTGTTTTTTTTGTGTGTGGTTTTTTTTTTTTTTGGAAGTTTGTTTTTTTGTTTGTTTTTTTTCTTGCATGTGTCAAGCACCCGCCCAGGGGACTTCGAATGGGACCCTTGAAGAGTGCAACATTGGGGCTTTCGGGGTTACTTAACAATCTGTGTTTGAACATTTTTGGGGGTTAAGTTTGGGTGTCGCGTGGTAGTTTGACACACCCGGCACATAAAATTAGTATAAAAGTATATTTTGAAAAAAAAAGGAAACATCACGTGGGCATCTCGGGTTTTAATGAGGTATCAACCTTGCTTGATATTTCAGAAGTCCCGGGATTACCAGGTGATGTGATTTCAACTTCACTACCCTTGTCCCTTCTGGTATTGGCCTTCAGTGGGCTGAGTGTGTCTGTGCCTTCCCGAGGGAAGGGTCGTTAATGCCGATGTGGCAGGTACATGCGTGCACATGTAAAATACATAAGGGGGGGGCCATGCGCTGATGGTCGGAATGGTCGACCTTGTTAGTATAGTTGAGATTCTATTTGGGGTTTGTGTTTTTTGCCTGTGTGTGTTGGATATATATAGAGGTCCTTGTGTTTCATCTGCCATTTCTGTGGTAGGTGCGTGTGTGAATGTCAAATAAAGCCTTCGTTTTTGTGCAAACGCGTATTTTCGTTTGTGTGGGTGTGTTGTGTGGCGTTCATTACCTCCAGCAGTAAAAAGGGGGAAGAAAAGGGGTGGTATAACGAGGGATATAATTAATACCTATATCCCTGTCTACTGTCTTATACCGTGACAAATATGGTGGAGAGCGGGGTAAGAATTAGTATTATTTAGACCCTAAACTTCTTGGATAGTTCCAACAAAAAAAATAAAAAAAAAAAATAGGATCTGTTGTGTGTTCAGATGGGGGAATAGGAACATTGAAGTGGAATAGTAGTTTAGCGCGGGGTGGTTGAGGGGAGCGCGCCTGTCAGTAGGGTTGGGAAAGCGCGGTTACTTGGCAATACCTATAACATAAGTTGCCAGGTAATGTTGTCTTGGTATTGTCTCGGTCGGTGCTACCGAGGTATGATGGTGGGTTTGGGTTCCTCTTTCTTTTCCAATTGCATGTGTATTATGAGTGTTGGAATGTATTTGATGGTCACAGTGATATTTGACGTGAAATGTTGAAATGAAGATGTTTTCCAAATGTTGCGCGGCCGTAATTGCCTCTCAGCACTCAGTAAGATACCGATCCGCCTAAGGGCCTTGCTCTAGCGCGTGAAGCACAGGGTCTGGAGCGACAACAGACCTCCTGCTGCCCCCCAAGCCACTATTTTGTATTCACATCCTCCGCCCCCATGATACTCAACCTTCCTCCTACATCATGCATGGGCAAAGACAACTGATCCTGTCTACGCACTCCCACATGATACCACAACAAGACATACACCCGACCGGCGAAACAAGTGCGATCATGATGCCAGTCTGACACGCGAGGAATAGTTCCGGGCTATGAGGTCGCGCGGGAGAGTCGGTCACGCTAATACGAAAAGAAAACATTAAAATAAAAACTGTAGGTATTAGGTGAGGGATATTCCCTACTGTGGAGAGGGTATGGATCTTAGGATGCGGTAGGTCTGAGATGAGTACGAACAGACAGATCACGAAGCGAGGAGCAGAACGCAGGCGCGTGTCAACTGACAAGTAGATCAAACGTGTCCTCAACGACAGCACCGATAGAAAGGAGAGACCAGAGTGTCAGATGAGGAGAGAGGCATTGATCGAAACAGACAAAGGGAGGAGCCAATATGTGCTCACATACTTCCTGAGGCGAGGAAATGGCAAAAGGCCAGAGCGGATATCTGAGACACACCACCTGTCTTACACGGGACCTTAGTGCGGGAAAGGCTTTGTGTTGAAGAACGCCAGAGATTATGACGGATGCTGGACAAGTACGGAGCTCGCGTGGGTAGGATCTGCATGTTCGCCACAGAGGACTGAAGAAGTTTGTGTCGCCCTAGCGAGTCCCTTCTGTTTCCAGTACTACTCAAGAGCCAGGACAAGAGTTAGGAGGGTGGAGTAAGGCGAGGAATTGGCACCAGTTCATTGCTGACAAATTTATACAAAGGATGCTGAAGAAAGGGAGGACGCTAACAATCGTTGGAGGGGAACAGTGCTCGGAAATGTCATGGAAGGAGAGGTAGGAGCAGGAGTTAGCCCGTGCTACAGCCAAGCATAGAGAGAGGAAGAGGAAGCCGCTGCCAGGAAGAGGAAGCTAGCCTGCCAAGCTTTGGGAGAGAGAGCAGAGGAAGCTGCTGCTGCCAGAAGCTTAGGAGAGAGGAAGAGGAACTGCTGCCCAAGACTTAGGAAGAGACGGAGCGAAGGAGGGAAGGCCGCTTACCAGGAGAGAGGAAAGCCTGCTGCCAAGGCTTAAGAGAAAGAAAGAGGAAAGCCGAGCTGGCCAGGAGAGAGGATGCTGTGCTGTCAGGTTGCACTTGCGTCACTTTTGGCAAGAGAAGAGAAAAGAAGGAGGATGAGATTGATTTCCAAAGACGAGAGAGGTTCCAAGAGAAGGCTAACCCAGACAAGAGGAGCGCGCGGAGGAGCCCAGGAAATTAGAGACTTGATCCCCCCCCCCCCCCCCCCTTTCAAGCAACGTACTGGCGAAATGAAGAATCGAGTCCTTGAAACAGGAAAAGTTGAGATGAAAGAGCAAGAGTTGAAGGGAAGGCGATAGAACGGCTGAAGAGGAAGCGACCAGCCATTGTACAATTGATCCTTTAAAACAGATGCTGAGAAGATGATGACGGTATTAGCTCATTTCGAGCAAGGTTGCCCACGTTTGTGCCGATGCCGCTGGAAAAGAACCTCGTGGGTCTCTAGACTAATAGCTCTTTTGAGAGGGAAGGACGCGAGAATGCTAATTCTGTATGATGCTATTCCTGGCGACTGAATGCCGTTGACAACCCTCCGGCAGTTTTCGACCAGTGAAGAACGAAGCACTTCTAGAGTATTTGCCGTTTAGACGCCGAGGCATACCGGAAGAAGTACAGGGAATGAAGAAGGAAGTCTAGGAAGATACGTTTACAGGCAGTTTTAGAACCGGCTAAAGTCTTGTTTCAGAGTCTGATGCAGTGGCTACAGCCAGGGAAAGGGTTAACGAAACCAAAGCAGAGGACCTGACGATCATCATTTTTTCGAGGACAGATGTCTGGAACTTTTACCTCCTGAATGACTTTCGCGACGTTTGTCAACGGAAGTGCATCGAGCGTGGTCCTAAAGAATGGCCTTAAGGGCAGATGGCCTTGGAAGCCAACTCGGGGATAGGCAGAAGCACGACGGAAAGGGCGAGAGAGAGCAAAAAGAGGGCCCAATCTGTAACTAAGTGACGCTCACGAGGTCAAGACGACCAAAGCACCTAGAGGGGTAAAAATCAAAGGTCAATTCCGCGAAAGGGACACAGGGACAGCGGTACGCACAGAAGTAAATTTAGAGAGCTCACCAGCGATCAGTGCTAGCAACCAATGCCCAAAAGGCCACTAGGCAGGGGGTGATTTGTTATGCCATGCAAGCGACAGACACATCGCACGAAATTGTCCGAATCTTGAGAGTGGGCTATCAATATTGTCATGTCTTGGAGAGCCAGTAATCTCGGAAGCTAGCCCCAGCGCTGTGTGGGGGGGGGGGTTTCCCCCCCGTGAGCACCAGAAACCTTTCCAGGGTCCGAGGGTGCAGGGTAGGGCCCGGAGAGATCCTGGGCAAGTAGGAGTAATACAGAGATACAGGAGCATCGCAGCGGACCCCACCCGTGGTCGCGGCGAGGATGGTATCCACGGCCGAGGTTGATGGCCTATAACAAGGAGGACCCAGACAGTTTAAATGGGCAGAATACCAGGTTTCCCGAAGGCACAACTACCCGCGGTCAGTGTGTACCATGAAACAACAGACCGTAACTTTGAAGGGGAAGTTAGGACTCTGGTGATGGATCCAGTTGAGGTAAGTGCTGGTGGGGGAATAGACATAACGCCGTGAGGGAGAGCACCATCCTGAGGAGAGTCCCCGTAAATATACCCCCCCCATCAGGGACACAAACTCGTCGATGAAGAGTGAAGCCATCCCCTGATACAGCCTCGAGGTCGCTGAGTTGCTTCGTGCTCAGGGGGTCAGAGCCCAGGCCAGTCGCGTGCGCAGATAACCATCAGTCTTTCTAGAAGGAGCAAGGTGGCTGGCTGTCGAGACGAAAGAGACGAGCTGATTCGTGGGCTAGTGGAAAGGGAGGAACAGGATGGATAGCCATGCACGTGCCCGAAAGAGCTGAAGGAGTATGAACAGGCTTTTTTTTTTTTTTTTTTCATCTTTTTGTGTTGTGCTGTCCCAAACCTCTGCGCCACCGCATCAGAGGGCAGTGTACCGCCCACGCACCGCTCATTCCGACACAGGACCACGTCCATAGCCACAGACCCGTCGGGAAGTCACCCGCCGCCGCAGGCCAACCGGCATGACCAGTCAATCCGACAGGGAGGCAGAGTCAATAGTCATAGGGTCGTTATGTGAGATAGCAACCACACCGGAGAGACCACTCTGACGTGCTGCCGAGTCACACTGATGTTCGGGTGGTGTACAGTGGCCGCCTGTTACTGATCTAACAATACGCCCAGGGAACAACCACCTACTAAAGCCGCCCTACTGACGGACAATAATGCTTAGTCGCGGAGAGCCGAGGCTGTGAGTGAGCTCTCCCCCCATCCCGGAGGGCGCTACCAACTCCCGGTCGTCCGTCCATCAACAGACCCTAATGGACTTCCCGATTACCCGTGACCCCGTGGACGGAACCCAAATCCGAGAAAGCACACAGACGTAGGAGAGGAAATAAGAAATTGAGGTCACCATGGAGAGCAGAGGGTCGATGAAGGGCCACAGAATTTGAGAACATTTGTTTTTATATTTGTTAATGCTGATCCAAGGCTGAGAATGAGGATGATTAAGCATGATTGCGCTAAAAATACGGAATGTTCCATTTCGGAACTGAACTACATGACAGTGGCTGTACTCTATCAAACGCTTCCTTTCATATATAGCCCCCCGGGTCAACCAGGCCCGACGAGATACAGGCACCTGCAGTGCTGGTCAGGAAATTAATTTGAGGCAACACTCTCAGAAACGACATCCATCTAAAGTGGATGAAACTCGACTGTGTGGTACCAGTCTTCCCAACTGAGATCCCGCAGCAAACTCAACGCTGGGTAGGAGCCCGCGGGGGGCAGAAAAACCCACATGACTTCTGATGGGATTACGATGCGCCCACGACCCTCCCAGCCGGGGAGTGCCCGCGACGCGCTAACCTCTTCGCCACCTGCGGTCTTGGTTCTGCAGAGTAAAATTTAGGTCCATCCCGCCGACATGGGGGCAAATCGGGTCCTCCTTCATGGTGGAAAGACCGAGTCAGGTACCTAAACAAAGGTACGAGAGTGAGAGTGGGCATCACATCCCAGGTATTGTGTGCCGAAGACTCCTCTAAGGAAGACCAAATTAAGGTCCTCAGACACGAAATTCCTATGGGCTGGACACTTGAGGAAAACCAGAGACAAAAGGAAATGAATATATCCACACTTCTAATGGCACTGGAATGTGCAGGACCTAGGCCGGAATGTGGAAGTCAATGTGTGAGGGTGCCAGCGTACCTTGGATAAAGGTAAAGACGAGTCCAGACCCACGGTGCCGGCGCGATGTCAAGAATGTCTCTTAATGCACAGAACCCATGAGACAGGGTATGGGCGTGGAATATATGGGGAGCGGAACCGAGTGCACCATGTCTGCAACAGGGTAGCAGGATATTTCAGGTACAGTGGACTTCGCCACAGAGGTAATTACCAGAACTTCCCTCTAACCTTCATCGCACAGTAACCACTGAGTTCAGTTTGAACCTGAGTGCACTGTTTGCCAGTGGTTCTCGGACCGGAATTCCCGCAACGGTTTCTTACAGACCGAGTACCAGTTTTACGGAGTGAACATGATTAGCCAGTGTTCGGGTTATTGTCCATCAAGGGTCTGTGCGCACTACTCCATACCATGCGCAATGCAATGGTTAGTCGAGGCGCAATCAATGGTACCTTAAAGAAGATGACCCCTCTCCGCAGATTAACCCTATCAAGTAAAGCCTGAAAATGGGATCGTTGGTGCGTAGCACGGGTTATTCGCGTACAGGGAGTTTCCCCAACAAAAGCAACGCGGCTTTTCTTCCCCCAGTGTCGAGGTTTACTGGTATGGACTCAGAGTAAGAGGACTCAATGAAGGCTGCGGGATCTTTGGACCAAAGCCCGAGACCAAGGACGCGTTCCAGACCTCTGGCGAATATTTGTTTCGAACCTAGGAAACAGAATCCCGCCGAGACTTGCAGCATAGCCCCAGGAAATCTAGGAATAGCAGCAAGAACTTATAAGCGCCATTTTGATGTCAGTCCCGGCCTCGCACAATATCCAGACCTAGGGACGAGGGTGCTGGTGTTTACGACCCATTCAAAGCACAACAAGTTGGAACTGGCTTGGCCAAAGGACCGTTTCCAGTGAGTGCCCCAGGGTGGGAGAGGGCCGATTGTTACAAGGTACTGAGTTCGAGGTCGGAAAGCTCTACCGCACGCAACCTGTTGAAGATCGTTTTGTGGAGAGGGCGGACGAATCGAAGGCCCACAGCAGTGGCGACAGTAGTGAATTCATGACGAAGAGCACTGAGAGGCGGGTGCCCCACCCTTGGGAAAGAAAGTTCCAGTAGTACCACTGGCTGCACAGAATCCGCAGAGGATGTCGTGAATGGTGCGAAGGGTCGGGTCAGTTCAGGGAACAGGCTGCAGCAGTTGGCGGGAGCACCGAGTTCCAGGATGCTTCACCACTTGCCAGGGTCTACATCGTTGGAGCCAGTGCACATCAATCTGTCTGACTTCGAGTGTTTCCAGCACATCGAGACCGAATCCAGTCCCATATTCCCAAGCGACTGTGTTCGTGATGAAGGGAAATGATGCTGAGAATGGGAGTCATTGAAAGGTCTGATCTCCATACTGCTCACCATAGTGCTAGTGAAAAAGAAAAGATGGAAAGATTCGGTTTCTGTGTTGACTTCCCGTCGATTGAACAAAATATAGTTTAGTTTGATGCAGAGCCGATGCCAGAAAATAAGAGTATTTTATTATATTTATTTATTTATAAGTATTTATAGATTCGCAAAGCGGGGAGAGCAGACGGGTTATTCAGTACGCTTGCCCTGTCAAAAGGATACTGCAGAATACCCGTTGCTCGAAACGACCGTCCCAAGACAAGCGTTCTCGACAACACACAGGGTCATTATCAGATGTTTAGAGCTTTTTCGGGTCTGTGTACCATCGGGAGCAGTCTTTTAACCACCTAACCACGGATGATGAGGAAGTTGCATCAGCCCCACGGAGACAGAGATGTTTGATAACTTCATCGACGATGTGTTGGGTCGACCGTCGATACTGAAGAACATTTGTCTGTATTGCGAGCAGTTCTGGATCGCATCGAGAGTGTGGTCTTATACGACCAGAGTCCTTCCAAGTGCGAGCTAGGAAAAGCTGAGGTGTCCTAAAACCTGGTGGTACAGATTGGAAGGGGAGTTATCAGGCCTGAGGAAAAAAAAGACAAAATGGAGCGCAATTCAGTCAAGCTTCGCGGCCATCCAGCCCACGAAGTAGCAGGTTACGCATTATCCTGGGTTTGGTAGGTTCTCCGACGGATTCATCCCAAGGTTTTCTGAAGTAGCACACATTGCCACTCACTGACCTGACCAAGGGAAATCAGCCTTGCATTGTGGTCAGGAATCCGGAGGTGTGAGGAAGCGTATCCCAGAAGCTGAAAGATTGTGTCTTGCACAACCGCCTGTAGTGCCATTTAACCAGTTTCCGGAACGTCGTTCATTCTACCGACCGATCCTCTGAGTGGGCCTTGGGAGCTGTTGTCGTGTCAGGAACAACGACGACGGAGTCCATCCTGTAGTGTGCACCAGCCAAGAAGCTCAATCCAGCTGAACCAAAACTATCCACAATAGTGGAAAAGGAATTGTTTGGCTCTGGTATGGGCGGTTCAGACAAGAGTTTGAACCCTACCTTTATGGGGTAGAAATTTTTTCCCCACCCTACAGCAACGGACCATTTCGACCCACCCCATGATTTGGAGATGGTCCAAGTCGCCCAGTGGTCGGATCAACCAGATGGGGCATTGTTTACTACAGGACCCTCAGTTTGTAGTGAGGCAATTCCGGGACGGAAACATGTTGGTCGCAAGATTTTCTTATTCTTGAGTCGTATGGAGTAAGGGAACTGGTGTGCCGAGAGCTTAAACCTCGTAGAGGAAGAGAGGGTTTATTATTTTCCAAATGCTGTAACCCTAAGAAGGGCTTGTTTCTGTGGCCGTTTCCTTCAGGTTTTTATTTAAAGGTATACTTTTAAATCTTGGGAAGTGTAATGTTCACGCACGAACTGACACGGGTTGCTTCAGTGGCCATTGTGGAGAGGGCCCATCCATTGCCAGGTTTGGCAGTGGCCCGAGAAGTGCGTGATCCTTTCCTCTGCCGGAATTATGCTTACCTTCAACTCTTGGGGGGGGAGGGAGGAGAACATCAGACTCCGGCGGAATAGTGGGGGTTTTACGTGTTGTAAACAAACGAAACGCTCCGTGAAAGAAAACTAGAGTTCTTCGATGTGAGTGGGGAATTTTTCCGTGATTGTTGAGTGCTGTCTTGTGAGTTTTCCCGAGGTGAATTAACCCGTGAGTTCGCGTGTGTCTGTAAGTCAGTACGAACAGAGGCGTTATCCGCGAAGGATGGGTTGGCCTCGGTGCTCATGTTTTTCTCCTGCTGTGTTCTTTCTGCCGTTGGGGCAGGGTCTAGGAATGCCCGCTCGAAAAAACCGACTTTTTGAAGGCTTGCTACCAAGTAGGACTGTCGGTGTTTCGGTGTTCCAGCGACGGTTTCTGCACGTACCAGGGGCGTGGCTGTCTGGCAGTTCCCGGCGACTGAGGGTGTTCGTCGCGTGGTCGTCGGAGTGAAGAACAGAAAAAAAAAAAACAGAAAAAAGAAGATCAAAAAAAACAAAAAATGGGAAAAAGAAAAGAAAAAAGAAAGACAAAGAGGCAAAGAAAAATGAAGAGAACGGAAAGACGGAGCACCCATCCGCACACCGCGCATCCCCTGCAGGCCCCCCACGCCCCAAAGCCCCTACTGGCGCTCGCCCCCCGCCCCTCCCACCGCCGCACCACCGGCCGCAGCCCACCCACCTCCTGCCCCGGCCGCTGGCCCCCCCGCCTGTCCCGCCCCCCCCCCCCCCATCAACGCGCCTCCCTCCCTTGCTCCACCCCCCCCGCCCCCCCCCCTTCCCCGCCTTTAGTGCGTCCCCCCCCCCCCCCCGCGCGTCCCCCGTTCCCACCTCGCCCTCCCCCCCCGCAGGGCCGGTCTCCGTCCGCCTTCCTCCCCTCCCCTTTAGCCGTCCGTCTCTCCCCGCGGGCTCCCGCCCCACTCCACCCTGGACCCGCCCTACCCTCCTCGCAGAAACGGTGATTCCGCGCGGGAACAGCCCGACCCCTGCCTTGGCTGTCAGGCATTGACCATGCCGATCATCTGGTGTCGACCCTTGTGATTCGTTCCTTTTGTAGGTCCAACGGAGAGCGTTTTATACCTACACCCGGCCACAGTCAGGAGGCATGTGTAGATGAAGAAATGCAGATCACCTGGTTTCCGGTATTCATCCACTTTTGTGTTTCCGTTTCCGGAACTGGAGATTTCCTTTTAAAGTTGATTTTATTCGCACAGATACTTTCTTCTTATCTATGTGAGTTTGACTAAGAGGCGCAATTAAAAGTGCGGGAAGTTGAATAAAGGAAGAAAGAGATAAACTGAACTTAAGGCGAGAAAAACCGTACATTATGGAATGACATAATGTGGCGGGTCGGTTTCTACACTGATACCGAGAGGTGTCTGTGTTATACAGCGGTATTGATGTGCATAAGACAATATGTTTGTAGTACTTGAAGTGGTCGCTGGTGTACAGAAATATTATTTTTCAAGTTTGAGAAGGATTGGTTTATTTTTCTGAGAGTGTCGTTGGTATCGGAGGAACGGGACATTTAATATTAAGAGGAGAACTGTCCACGCGGTGCGAGCCAGGACCGTAGGGCAGACTGCATGTGATTTGTCTGGGCGGTGTGTGAGGTTTTATCGCAGGTGACGGTGGTGGTACCGTCGGATAAGACACGTCTTGTAGAGGTTTACTTATTGGTTTTAGAGCGCTGAACTAACCGAGGATGGGCGGAAAGGGAAATTAGGGAACATTTATATTAATAACAGAGTTGTTTTTTTTTTTCAATATTGTTAAAGTGTTAGCCAGGTGAATTCATGGTTGTTTTACAATGGTAACGGGTTAATAATTTACGATTTAGACAATAATAGAGAACAAAAAAATAGCAGATGATCATAATAACAAGGTGTTTAAGATATATAGGAAATTGGCCTCAGAAAAGCCTACATTTGATGGTATATCTATATATAAGACAGCGGTTGTTTTAGTCGACTGGTGGCGCGTCCAGTATTCAAAGATGTTTGTGCGCTGCATTGTGCTGTCAAAGACAATGTATAGCAGCGCTCGAAATCCTTGTCGAGCTTATGTAATTGGTGATGTCCTCGCTCTAGATAATTTCTGATGACATTGTTGTAGATTATATTGTGCTGCTAGGAGTTTAGGATACCCGGGTTCAATTTTAAGTATTTTGATTTTGCTTGAAATGTGTTTGATTCTAGTTAAGCCTGTTACTAAGTAAACGAACCTGCAATGTGCCCGGTACTGAGGGCACCAAACGGACGATTGTTCGTTGGGGTGAATATGATTTTATAATTCTTATTGAATCATTTGTCTTGGAGACTTCGAGGGAATGAAGTCGGTATGAATTCCAGACAGTGTAAATCACTTTTATAAAAGGAACGGTTATAAATAAATGTTTGTTGGCTGTTGAATTGAAGTGGAAAGTCAATGAAGTTGGTTTGAATGTGAAATGGAACATTTCTGGTTAGAGAATTTTGTTGACAAGGTGGCTGGTTGTATAGGTCATGATTTAAAGTTCCAATCAGCTGTCGCACTTTGGGTTGTGACATGAAAACACTCAGAACCGTTTACTTTACTGAAGCAACAAAAGTTATAACTGTATTATGCTGTGGTAGTAAGACATTTCCTTTTTCACAGGTTCCGGCGAGTTTATGTACCTCCCCTACACAGCAAATCCGTGAGGGTCGGCCTCTCGGGGGGTGGGAGTTGTCACCGCCACTTCCACTGTCATCCCTGCCCACTCCTCTGCCGGAGTGGGGACGCACGTGGAGCCGGCAGGGTGCGTTCCGGTCGGGACGCCGTCTCCCTTCCACAGTCCGTGGGTGTGGCAGTTCCTCCGACTTCAACTGTTTCTTCAGGGTGGGCAAGCGTCTTGAGGGCCCACCGCAGTATACCATCTGCGGGCGACTCGCGAGTGTGGTTGGTGCCCGGTGGGTAGGGGACCGCGCTTTTCGACGCGTCACGAATCCTACTTCATGTCAAGCGCTTCAGTGAAGGTTTTACTTTGGGCAGTGCATTAGTGTGAGGGCGTCGTAAGGCAGACCGACGTCTACATAATCATATTGGGAAACGCTGTGTCGCCGTTGTTTTTTTTTGTGTGTGGTTTTTTTTTTTTTGGAAGTTTGTTTTTTTTTGGTTTTTTTTTTTCTTGCATGTGTCAAGCACCCGCCAGGGACTTCGAATGGGACCTTGAAAGTGCAACATTGGGTTCGGGTTACTTGAACAATCTGTGTTGAACATTTTGGGGGTTAAGTTTGGGTGTCCGGGTAGTTTGACACCGGCACATAAAAATTAGTATAAAGAGTATATTTTGAAAAAAAAAAGGAAACATCACGTGGGCATCTCGGGTTTTATGAGGTATCAACCTTGCTTGATATTTCAGCCCGGGATTACCAGGTGATGTGATTTCACCCTTGTCCTTTCTGGTATTGGCCTTCAGTGGGCTGAGGTGTGTCTGTGCCTCCGGGGAAGGGTCGTTTATGTAGATGTTGCAGTACATGCGTGCACATGTATCAAGGGGCCATGCGCTGATGGTCGGGCATTGTTAGTATAGTTTGGATTCTTTTGGGGTTTGTTTTTTTGCCTTGTGTGTGTTGGATATATTAGAGGTTTTGGGTGTTTTCATTCCCCATTCTGTGGGTGATTTGCGTGTGTAAATGCAAATAACGCCTTCTGTTTGTGCCCCGTATTTTCGTTTGTGTGGGTGTGTTGTGTGGGTTCATACTCTCAGTAAAAGGGGGAAAGGGGGGGTTTAAATAACGGGGGGATATTTTAAATACATATACCCCTGTCTACTTTTCTTATACAGTGACAATCTTCATGTATCCGGGCCCGTCCAACACTATAGCGTATCTTCATGTACCCGGGTCGTCCAACGCTATAGTGTATCTTCATGTATCCAGGGTCGTCCAACACTATAGTGAAATCTTCATGTACCCAGGGTCGTCCAATGCTATAGTGTATCTTCATGTATCCAGGGTGTCCCAACACTATAGTGTTATTTTCATGTACCCGGGGGTCGTCCAAACTATAGTGTATCTTCATGTACCCAGGGTCATCCAACACCTAAGTGTATCTTCATGTACCCTGGGTCGTCCAAACCACAATAGTGTATCTTATGTATCCAGGGTCGTCCAACACTGTAGTGTATCTTCATGTACCCAGGGTCATCCAACACTATAGTGTATCTTATGTACCCTGGGTCGTCCGAACTATAGTGTATCTTCGTGTCCCCAGGGTCATCCAAACTATAGTGTATCCCATGTCTCCAGGGTCGTCCAACACTATAGTGTATTCTTCAGTTCCCAGGGTTCATAAACCCACTTTTAGTGTATCTTCATGTCTCCGGGGTCGTCCAACACTTTAGTGTATCTTCATGTATCCAGGATTGTCCCAACACTATAGTGTATCTTCATGTATCCAGGGTCGTTCCAACACTATAGTGTCTCTTCATGTATCCAGGGTCATCCACCCACTATAGTGTCTCTTCTGTATCCGGGTCGTCCAACACTAAGTGTATCTTCATGTATCCAGGGTCGTCCAACCACTATAGTGTATCTTCATGTTATCCGGGTCGTCCAACACTATAGTGTATCTTCATGTATCCAGGGTCGTTCACACTATAGTGTATCTTCATGGTATTCAGGGTCATCCAACACTATGGTGTATCTTCATGTATCTAGGGTCGTCCAGCACTATAGTGTATCTTCATGTACCCAGGGTCATCCAACGCTATAGTGTATCTTCATGTATCTAGGGTCGTCCAACGTATAGTGTATCTTCATGTATCCAGGGTCGTCCCAACACTATAGTGAAATCTTATGTATCCGGGGTTTCGTCCACCACTATAGTGTATCTTCATGTATTCAGGGTCATCCAACAGTATAGTGTATTCTTCATTATCTGGGGGTCGTCCAGCACTATAGTGTATCTTCATGTGTCCAGGGTCGTCCAACATTTATAGTGTATTCTTATTGTATCCAGAGTCGTTCTACATTATAAGTATTTCGTGTAACAGCGTCGCCACCTACTGTATGCCTAGCTCCATTTCATGGCTCACATTAGCGAAAAGGTCAATGTTCCAACGGCTCTTTCAACTCCATTTTACGGCTCACAATACTGAGAGGTTAATGTCCAATGGCGCTTTCCACCAATCAGAAGTCATTTGGGGGGCACTCGGCTTCGTTTTACTTTTTTTGTCAGTTATCAAAAAGCATTGAAACAAAGGTCGGGGCCACGCAAACCGCCGAGTTCTGTCAGTTTGCTTACGATTGGTAGGACAGCTGCGGGTTTTACGTATTAGATCGCTCCAACAGGGTAGATTGAATGTCACTTCAACATTACTGATCTCAACTTTTGATGTGAGTTGAAGAAGGAAGGGGATGGTGGAGGAAAACGGAAGGGAAAGGTGGAGGGGGGGGGTTTTTGGGGTGGTTGGTGGTGGCAGTAGGAAATGCTGTCGGGACGGGGGCAGGGAAGGTGGTGGGGGGGGGGGGGGGGGGGGGGGGGGGTTTGAAAGGCAAGAGGGTGGTGGGGTGTGATGGGAGCAACAACAAAAACCACGTCTTCGTTGCCTGAAGCTTGTTGTGTCTAGAAAAAGCAGTCTGCTTTTTTTTTTGGGTTTGGTTCTTTCTGTTCATCTTTGAATTTTTATTTTCTTTGTTGTCCATTACGTTTTATTTTCTTACCTTTTCCGAAAACTAGTTTCTGTTCTTTTGTTTTCTGTACCATGCTTTGGGATTGTGTTGTTTTCTGCTGCTGATGGTTTTAACGTTTGGTTTGTATGGATGGGAATGTCTTCTCCTCGATGGTCTTTTTTAACACGGTTTTGTGCTTTTGGAATGGTGTTTCCTCCACTGGTAGCAGTTTAATATTGTTTTGTGAGTTCACGATTTTTTTTTTTCTGCTGGTGCTTTCAAAAAATTCCCTTTTGTGTGTTGAGAATGTCTTTTCCTCCCCTGGTAGTTTCTGTGTTTTTTTTTTAGTAAAGTTTTTGTATGTTAGGAGTATCTTTTCCTCCCCCAGTAAACCTTTTCAGTGCTGTTTTGTGTGTTGAGAATGTCTTTTTCTTCCGATAGTATCTTCCCAATGTTGTCCTGTATGATCAGAATGTCTTTTCCCCCGTTTAGAAGCGTTCTAGGGCTGCAAAAGATAAAAAAAGGTCTTCCTTCTGCAAATGACTTCTAGACAAGTAAACGAAAAGCTTGGGTACTTGCAGTTATTTAAAAATTCGAGTATATATATTAAAATATATATATATAGTCAGTGTGGTTAAAAAGCCAGAGTAATTTTACAAATGCTCGACCCCTTGGGGAGCAACATTAGATAAGACAAATTTAAAAGAGGTATTAAAATCTACAAATTTTTTTCAAGCCTTGGCTATCTCAGGATGGAGTTTGGGTTGCCCACCGCTGGTGTTATATAGCGTGTGGGGCCCGGTTGCAGCTGTTTTCCGTGCGTGTTGGTTGCACGTGTTTTTGGGTTTTCAGGTTATTGTACGGGGTGTGTTCACTAACAACGATTTCAATTTTTGCCTGCGGTTATTTACTATTTGTTTTAGTATTAAGAGTTGCTAAGTGAGGTTTACAAAAGTATTAGCCCCTTTACAGTTAGGCATAGGTTGCACTTTTTTGAAATATTGCTGTATGGTGATTTCCCTTTTTATGATTTCCAGGATATGTTGTAGTTTATTTTTGCGTCTTTAAGTTTCCAAAATGTGTTTGCTCAATTTAGTTTTGGTTTTGGTATTTTTCTTTGTTGAATGACTGTTTGTGGTTTGCATATCTGGTTTTGAAGTGGGTTTTGAAGTGGTTTTCAGTTTATCCTATGTATGTTTCTTTTTCATTTTCTGATGTCACATAGGGCCCGGTATACAATATTGTTGTGAAGACATTAATATAATAATAAATAATAATAATAACGTACATTTATAGAGCGCCCCTTTCTCAATAGAGCTCACAGCGCTTTACAATGTTTAACTATAAACATGTCAAAAACAAACATCACTATACAAAACCCTAAACCAGTCACCTCATCAATTTTTGACAATGAAACACAGCCAGGAAAGGGGGGGGGGGGGGGCTAGCCAACCAACATTGACACCACAAAACACACACACACGCACGCACGCACGCACGCGTGCGGCGCCGCGCGGGGCGCGGGGCGCGCGCGCGCACACTGTCAATTTTCAAGTGTAACACTTACAACACGTAACGCCATGACACACCCAAAAACAGGACAAAAATGTTTTTTATAGAAAAACTTCCTTGAACAGATGGGTTTTGAGAGCAGAGCGGAAAGCAGAGTCAGTTTTGGCAGAGCGGATCGAAACTGGGAGAGAGTTCCAAATGGAAGGGTCTGCAAAAAAGAAGGAACGTTCACCATAGGTTTTTGTTGAAACGCGTGGCTTGCAGAGTGTGAGAGTGTCAGATGATGAGCGGAGTGTTCTTGCCGGTGTGTATATGCTAACCAGGTGAGAAAGATAGACAGGGCCAGATCCATTGATGGCGCGAAAACACATGCATGCAATTTTGTATCTAATGCGTGCTGCTATGGGGAGCCAGTGCAGAGTGTAGAGATGCGGGGTGATGTGGTCTCTACGGGGAATCCTCAAGACCAGGCGTGCTGCAGTATTTTGTAATCTCTGAATTCGTTGTATAAGATCTTGTGGGCAATTTACAAGGAGACCATTGCAATAATCCAGACGGGAGAGCACAAATGCTGAAACGAGAGTTTTTTGTTGCCTCAGTTGAGAGGAAATGGCGAATTGAGCTGATACGACTGAGCTCAAAGTTAACTGTACGAATTACGTTCATGACCTGAGCATTCATTGTCAGATGTGAGTCAAGAACAACGCCAAGATTCTTTGCTGATTTTGAAAATGGAACAGTGGCATCACCGACAACAAGCGAGTCCGGTAATGGATAGACAGTGACGTTCTTGGTGAAGAAATGACTAAAGCTTCAGTTTTCTCATCGTTTAACTTGAGTTTGTTAAATGTCATCCATGATTTAACATCCTGAATACATGCTTGCATTGACTGAACCAGCTCGTTGACATGGCTGGGTTCTGCAGACTTTTGTAACTGAGTATCATCTGCAAAAGAGTGAGACAGAACAGAGTGAGATGAGATGATATCAGACAAGGGTGTTGTATACAAAACAAACAAAACTGGGCCAAGGACAGAACCCTGTGGCACTCCATAGGCGATTAACGCTGGTTTAGATTTGCAGTCTTGAATAGATACAGTTTGAGTGCGGTTGGACAGGTATGATTCAAACCAGTGAAGGGCTGTGTCAGAAACACCAAACATGTTCTAAACGAGAGAGAAGAATGCTGTGATCAATGGTGTCGAATGCGGCCGAGAGATCTAACAATGTCAAAACAGAGAGTTTTCCTTCATCAAGAGAAAGCAGGAGATCATTTACAACTTTCATCAGGGCAGTTTCCGTGCTATGACCGGGTCTATAGGCCGACTGATGGTTACTGAATAGTTGGTTGGACGATAAATGAGTGGAAAGCTGAGACAACACAATTTTCTCAATAATCTTTGACAAAAACGACAGATTTTGAAACTGGACGGAAACTTTTCAGATCGTTAGAGTCCAGTGTTGGCTTCTTCAATAGAGGGGTTACAATCGCATTTTTGTGAACATCAGGGAAAATACCGGAAAGTAGAGAATCATTGATCATCTTTGTCAAAAAAGGCAGAACAGTTTCCAAGCATTCATATAGCAGCGGCGTGGGGAGTGGGTCAAGATCACAAGTTTTGGGAGCTGATTTTTTCAAAATTACCAAAACCTCTTCGTTAGTGACAGGACTGAATGCACAAAGTGGATCACCACTGAACGGTTTACCAAGGGGTGCGCCACAGTCACTTGAGCGTCCAGATCTTTCCGAATTTTCTCAACCTTGGAAAAAAAGAAGTCTGAAAACATATTTGCAATGCAGACAATGGATAGATAGTGGGAAGCTGATTACTTTTAGTCCTAGCACACAGGGTGTTGGTGATGTGATACAGTTCTTTGCTAGACTTTGCCTCCGAAATACTGGTGATGTAGAATAAAGTCTTGGCTTTGTGAACAAGGAAAGACACAAAATTCTTGGCTTTCTGATTGATCTGCTTGTGAACGGTGAGTCCTGTCAGTCTCCACTGCTGCTCTGCACATCTCCGCTCGTGTTTTGCCTGAAGCAGTTCATCGCCAAGGACACCAAACCACGGGGACGCCACCTTCCTCTCCATCACCCTGCGTCGAGACACAGGGGCATGCTTGTCCAGAACGTCCCGGAGGGCAGTGTTGTACTGGTCAGCGGTGCAGTTCTCAATGCTGCCCAGCTCCACCTGCAGATCGTCTCTCAGCGCTGCTCTGTCAATGGCACGGGTGTTGCGGACGTTGCGGAACACCGGGGCAGGGGAAGGGAGATCAATGTCGAAGGCAGACACCACACTAAAGTGGTCAGACTCCAAGGCGCATGTAGCCTCGGATGATCGGTGAACTCCATCAGAAGGCCGCACAATCACCAGATCTAGAGTGTGACCCCCCTTGTGAGTAGGGCCAGACACAGTCTGACTAAATCATACATCGACAGGAGCTCTAAAAACCTGCATGCACTTCTGTCACGAAGGTCATTCACATGAAAGTTGAAGTCGCCCAATAAACACAAGTGACCATGGAGGGTGTTACAGTGATCAAGAAGCTCTGGAAGCTGGTCAAAAAACATCGCATCTGTCAACGTATACTTGTTGGCAGACGTGGGCCCAGGGCGATACACACACATAAAGTGCAGTACACTATGCTGTGATGTCAGTTGTCAAACATTTATTGCTTAGTGGACACTGCTCTTTTTTAGTGCAATTGCAGGGTTTCCTTTCGTCACCCTTCTTTGCTGTGTTGATTTTCATTTTGTTGGATGCATCAATTAGGTTTTGAGGTTGGGCATACATGAGTACGATAGTTTCACAGTGTTTTTGTTGAATATTTTGGACAGTTTGTGTTCTTTTGGAAATGAAGTTGTGAAGATTTTGAAGAATTCTTTCCCTATGTTTGTTTTGAGTTTCCCATCGTATGGGGGGTTGTACCATATGATTTTTCTTTTTCTATTTTTCTTGCTTTTATTTGTGTTTTTATCTGGGTTGTATTGTAGTTTGTAATTGTATCCACTTCTTTGTAGTGCCTCCTGGTATTCTACTGCTGCATTGTTGAACACTTTCTCACTGCATGACAGGTTTGATATTCTCTTGTTTATGCCGTGGGGTATGGTCTTTAATACAGATGGTGGATGTTACTTTTATGTGTACTTAGAGAGGTGTGTCGTTGGTTTCTTGGATGGTTTATATATGTGAGTAGTGAGATCCATGTTAGTCTAGTAGGTCACACCTTTTGTTTGCTTCAATGTAATTTTTAAGTATGATTTGGGAAGATTTGCATATTAATTTTTTTCCCTATTTTCAATGGTTCTTGGTTATTGTTTAGTGCAGCAGGCCTCATCTCTGTAAGTCGACTTGCTTTCCGAGTTGTTTTCTTGAATGTTGGATAGCAGAATATCCAAACAGTTCGCAGTTTCTGCACCATCATAGAACCCCAGGGTACGTCAAAAAACAAACATAGGGAAAGACTTCGTCTTCAAAATAAAATCTTCACAACTTCATTTCCAAATGAACACAAACTGTCCAAAAGTATTACAACAAAAACACGTAAACTATCGTACTCATGTAGCCCAACCTCAAAAACCTAATGATGCATTCCACTCAAAATGAAAATCCACAACAGGAAAGAGGGTGAACGAAAGGAAACCCTGCAATTGCACTAAAAAAGAGGCATGTCCCACTAAGCAATAAATGTCCTCACAACAATATTGTATCAGGCTACTGGACATCAGAAAATGAAAAATTACATAGGATCAAAGAAAACCACATTCAAAACCAGATATGTCAAACCACTAACAGTCATTCAACAAAGAAAAATAACCAAAAACCAAACTGAATAGAGGCAAAAACGCCTTTGGGAAATCTTAAAAGAGACGCAAAAATAAACTACAACATATCCTGAAAATCATAAAAAGGGCACACCATACAGCAATATTTCAGATAGAGGTGCAACTATGTCCTAACTAAAAAAATGCTAATACTGTGTAACACCTTAGCAGAACTCTTATACTAACACAGAAATAGTAAATAAACTGCAAGCACAAATGGAAATCGTGTTATGAACACACACCCCGTACAATAACCTGAAAAACCCAAAAAACAACGTTCAAAAAAACCACACGCACGTGAAAACAGCTAAAACAGCTGCAAACCGAGCCCCACTCGCTATATAATACGCGGTTGGCAACCCCTAACTCCATCCAGACATAGCCAAGGCTTGAAACAAATTGTAGATTTTGAATATATATATATTTATATATAATATCTATATATATAAATATATATATATATATATATATAAATGATATAATATATATATAAGACAATGGTTGTGAGTACCCCAGCAGAGATTAAAAAAAATGCTCAAAACCGAACTGGAGCAACATTTGTTAAAAAGTAAGTTTAAAAAAACTATCTACAGCGCTGTTTCATGGCAATGCAAACTCGTCAGGAGTGGTGGTCTGTGCTGCCGGTGTTTTATAACTGCTGTTTGTCTGGCATCACGTGCTGTCTGTGTTTTTTCGGGTGTTTCTGGTTCATGTTCACTGATAGGAATTTCCACTTGTGCCCTGCAAGATTGTTTTTAACCATTGTCTATCCTAGTATATAAATTTCCAGTTGTGGGGTTGTGCAGAGATTATGTACTTTTCTGGTGAGCAAAGTACATCTTTTTGAAATGTTTTGTAATGGTGCTGCTCTTTCTATGATTTCCCTTCCAGGATATATTGTATTCTATCCTTTCTCTTTGACTTCCAGATGTATGTTCTCAATTCTGTTTTGGTTTTTGTATCTTTCTTTGTCAAATGACTGTTTGTGGTTTGCATATCTAGTTTTAAATTGTTTTCATGTACCTATATATGTTATCTTCCTGCGTTCTCTGATGTTACAGTGGCTTGGTACACAATGCCTGTTGTAGACATTTGTTCGCAAAAGGGCACTGTTCTTCTTGAATACAGTTGCAAGGATTTCCTTTCAGCACCCTCGTTTTTCTCTTACGCTTTTCATTTTTTGGTTGAATCAATGAAGTATTTAGAAGAGTAGGGCATACATGAGTATGATAATTGGATCTGTTTTGGTGTGATTAATCTTGGATAATTTGTGCTTTTTTGGAATGATGATGGTATGGATTCTAAAGAAATTCTTTCCTATATTTGTTTTTCACTCTTCCAGTCATATGGGGTTGTACCATATGAATCTTGTCCTTTCCTGTTCTCTTGTGTCTGCTCAGGTATTATCTGGTTCATATTGAGAGGGGTGTATGGAGCCACGTTTGTGTAACGCTTCTTGATATTCACTGCAAGCGTTATTGAATGCTGTTTCATCATTGCAAGACAGGTTAGATAATTCTCTTAGTTAGTGCCGCTGGTATTGTTTTAGTAATGGAAAGGTGTTGGGTTACTTTTGATTTTACATAGACAGGTGTATAATTTGGTTTTGTTGTATGGTTTAAATAAGTGCTGGTTGAGATCAAACGTATATCTAATATTCACTAACTTTTTAATGCTTCTATAGTGGAGTTTTAGATTTTTGGTGTTGGAAGATTTTTACACCGTTCGTTTTCGTATTTTCAATGTTTCTAGTGTTGTCATTCAAGCGCAGCCGAGGGGGTGCCGTCATCCCAGGACATCCGACTCTTTTTTCCCAGTTTCTTTTGAAATGTTAGACAGCATGAACAGTCCTACTAGTTCGCAATTTCGGCAACCATCATACGATCTCCATTGTGACATCAAAAGTTGAATTTCTAGTTTGCGCTCTTGGTCCAATTTCATTTTTGCTGTGTAGTTGAGTTTTCTTTTGTATGGAAAATGAATTTCCCATTTCTGACGCCTGATATTTCAGTGTATATTTGCTGCAAATTTTATACTTGTGAGCAAATCATCATCTATAAGATGTGTAAGTCTATAATCAAATGTTATAAAAACTGTATTCTGCTGTTGAGTTTCATTCTGAAACCATTGTATGGCTCGTATGTGTTTTTTCCCAGAGGTTGATTTCAGTGTTCTCTCTTAATGTTTTGTATGGCTTTTTCTAAAGATTTGTTGCTGATTTTTCCTAATCTCAGATTGATGGGTTTATCAATCTGCATGTTGGGTTAGTCAGGAAGTGGGTGTTGTGGTCTTTAAGTGTTATGTAAGCGTCTCTGCTGTGCTGTTGTCTTCCACGCTAATCCGTAGGTCCATTTGGTGCATAAGCTCCTTTTCTTTTTTTCTAAAGTACTCGTATGTAGTTTTATTCAGCTTTTTGTAATTTTTTTGGATGTTTGTTGGGTCGAGAAGTCTGGATACTCTTTAGTTTTCCATTGTATGAGTAGAAGTTGCTGGTTTTTGTCTGCTTTCCACAAATTATTGATTTTTTGTCATGATTGGTATATTGGTCTCGGGTGATTTCATTATGTTTATTAAACGATGGTTTACTGAAATTTCAATCAAGAGATTTATATGGAATGTTTAGAGTATCTACATACATGCTAACACTTTCAGATCGTTATTTCATAGATCTAATCCTCAAACCATTCTTCATCGCGATCGCATGGCGAGCGTCGCCAAGCTCCAAATGGACCGAGCCGCATCGACGACTTATGAGTCAATCACGGTGATTCTTTTATCTTCTCATATCTTCGCCATAGGGATTTATAAAGGGAACAAATGCCTTCCAATCTCATAATTCTTGACATAAAACCTATTTCCCATGCTGCGTCTTCTAGTCATTCTATTCATAAAAAGCATTGAGGTTTGGCGAAACGGTATTGTTTTTAAGTAGATTGTTTTAAAATTGTTTTTGTCCAATTTAAAAATCGGGTTGTTTAAAACTGCGCAAACGTGAGAGCAAATTAAGACAATGGGTAGTGAGGACCAGCTGAGATTAAAAATAATCATTTAAAATTCTACTAAACAGACCTTTCGCCAACCCAATGCTATATGAAAAAGAAATGCATCTAGAACAACAGAAAGAGGCTTTATCAAAAATATACAGGAGAAGCATTCTCTTTTTAAACCCGAAATACCAAGCACAAGCAAAAAACAACAAACACCATGATGACACTTCCAAAAACACTGGGGCGAAGCTCCACACCTTTACGCAAACGTTTAACATAAGAAGACCTTTGAGGATCAACACTTGCAACAAACAGGAGCCACTGATGAGCCATATAAATCTCACCACCACATCAAACACTCGCCAACCCGTATACACACAACAGCAGTTAAAATATGACATTCTTCAAAACCAATTGGACTTCTACCAATGACTAAACACAAATTATTTGTGAAAGCAGACAAACCAGCACACCTTCTACACAAAATGGGAAACTAATTGAGATACGTCACAGCTTCTCGACAAAAACACTCCAAAAAAATGTACAAAAAGAGCTGATAAAACTACATACAGTACATGAGAAAAAAAGAAAAGGAGCTTGTGCACCAAATGGACCTAACGATAGAGTGGAGACAACAGCAGCAAGAGAAGCTTTCATAACACTTAAGACCACAAAACCCAACTTCCCTGAAGAACCCAACATCAGATTGAGAAACCCCATCCAAATCTGAATAGGACAAATCAGCAAAAAAATCTAGAAAAAGCCATAATAAACATCAGATAGAACTCTGAACTCACCTCTGGAAAAACACATACGAACATACAATGGTTCAAGAAACTCAACAAGCTAGATAATACAGTTTTATAACATTTGATATAGTAACTTCTACACATCTATAGACTGAAGATCTGCTCACCAAACGCTAAAAAATTTGCCACAAATAAATTGGGGGGTTTCCGAAATATCAGTGTCAAAAAGGAAATCATTTTCCATACAAAGAAAACTCTACACATCAAGCAAAAATAAATCAGGACCAAGAGCGCAAACAAGAATTCAACTTTTGATGTCACAATGGATCGTATGATGGTGCCGAAACTTGCGAAATTGTCGACTGTTTTCATGCTGTCTACATTCGAAAGAAAAATAAGGGGATTGATCTACAAACAAACATACTGTGCAGGGTTATCCGTTTTCAATACTAATTTACTAACCTTTTCAGATTTCAGTTTTTGTTTAATCCTATGTTTTTCCTGTCATTTTCCAATAATATCATTTGCGCGCAAACATTCTCAATATGAGTCCTCTGTCCTCATGTGAAAATAAAACTACAGTTATTAACTGTTCTCTAAAGTCTTTTAAAACCAGTTAATTTCTGACATAAAATCCCCACACTTATCCACATGCTTCCACTGAAAGCGAGTTTTGACAAAGTGTTTCTCTTTTTAACTATGTCTCTTCGCCAGAACAGTCATTCTATAATATATAGTGTCTGCGTTCCTTCAAACAGCTATAAACTGTTCTAAACACTCACTCAGTTGATTGCTAGGATTACTAAATATATGTCATCAATCTGTCCATATAAACCTTCTAGTATGATATGCTTTTGTTTCCATTTAAGCTGTTGGACAGAACCACAATATATTAAAATTATAACGATACACTGTTTGAATAGGTCAGGACAAATATTGTTTTTTCCACAACCAGTCTGTCCACGCAAGCAATGAACAATGAGGGTTTTTGTCATAAAGTTTAACGCTCCATAGGTTTAAACAAACGTAATCTAATCCGGTTATTGTTTTATCATGCCCTCTGTTAAAACTTGTTCAGTAAATTAAAATCCTATAAGAGCCTCAGTGTGTAAGATTAAATCCATTCAGTGCGGTACGATTGTTTCTATTTAGACTAATATAGATTTTGTTGCTTGTTGTTATGACCTTACTATCCTCGCCATTGTGAAGAATGACAACATTAACTTTAAGACTGTCAACGTCTAAGTTTTGCCAGCTAATTAGAATTCCTTTAAAAAGGACGTCAACTAACGCCCACAACCCCATCCTTCTCCTTATCTTTTAAGACAGAAATTTCAAATATTATTGTGAACGTGTCCCCTAATTTCATTTGCGGCATGAACTGTAATTTTGTAGAAGCATCTTTTAAAACCGCTTCTCTTCTGTGGAGGATGTACTGTTTTTTCCCATACGGCTTTATTTCAATCTCTTTCCGACTATTGTCATCTGGCATAAGACTTACATGTAAAGGGCCAGAGTTGAATGCTTTTCTGAAACTTTTTTGACGGCTCAAAATATGTAAATGGCTTATGAATTCAAATTTTATGTCCCATTCTAAATATGGTTTCTAAGTGCCATTTGAGGTCAGGCTTTCGAACTATTTTATATTCATACTGGCCAACATTATTTGCCTCTAGATTGCGCAGTTGTTCTAGTTTAGGAAACTTTTTGCTGTCGCCAACCTCTTTGCGTTTATAATCGCCATCTTTAGTGTACTCAAAACCATACAAAGCGCCTATCTCACCGTTCTGTTCAAAGTCCGCAACGTCTGCAAGGTCTTTTAATTCTAAGGTTATACACCTTACAGGCGCTAATGTAACTCCTGATTCTTCTGGCCCCCGCGACATTATTTTTAGTAACGTATTATTTTATTTCCAAAACAATGTGCAGGTTATCACATTTCACAACTTTCCCCGCTTTGTCTTTGATTTTTATATTAAATGATCCGACCCTCCCACAAACTAATCTTTTAAACTGTAAATTAGGGAATTGTATAATTTCATAATCGCAATATGCAGCTTTCCCTGACGGAAGAGCTCTTAAAAAAAGTTGAGGGCCTTCCATCATATAAGTTTTCATCAGTGCTTAGTTCGTCCAAATGAACATAGAGTAATGAATGTAATGCAAGATCGAGCGGGTTTTCTCCCTCATAAGTAGTTTTTTTCTGGTGTAACTCTAAATCTATGATTGTTAGCTGCAAAGCCTAACATTTTAGCTAGCTCTACATCAAAAAGGTAATGTACTACTTCTTTTTCAGGTTTGAATGAAACATTATTTTTAGATTTGCATTGTTAAGTTTGAGAGTAATGTCAAAGTTACTCATTGCTTCTTTTAGCGAGCAAAACCCGTAATAACCATTAGGTATGGTTAACTGGCTAACTTTGTCTCCTGCTTTGTCAACTTTTAGAACCGTATTATTCTTCCTGGATTCACTTATATTAAACCATACGACTTTGTAAAAATATTTCAGGGAGCGCAACCATTTTGGCCCGCATTCGTTATCAATAGCATGTTCTAAAAACGAAGGGCGGTCTTGAGTTGTTATTGTTACAAACATTTTTTAAACAAATTAAAAATGAGCGCGTTCAAATATAGCCGGAGCAAAATAATCGTTGGCCGCACTACACTCATAAAAAAAACTAGACAAATACAATTCGAGGGCCAACCGAAGCTGCAATAGATAGCAATCAGCTTAGCTGAATCCTCAAAGTCAATTTGCCAAGAACTGCAGAGGTTAAAATCTAAAACAAGCTTTTACAAGCATTGAAATCCTACACTTAGGCCACCAATAACAGCAGAATGGTATACCAGGTAGCAACAGTTTTTCGGTGCTCAATTATAAAAAAAAAAATAATATATTAATATTAAAAAAACATGAACAAGAGATGATCTCCTACAGCCTACCAGGGCGGCCTAAACCTCCCCCCTGAACTTATGAAAAGACCAAGTTGATGGCCAAGGCTGTAATGCCCCAAACGGAGAGTTGTATTCTATGCAGCGTGTGGAAAAACAAACAGATCCTCGAACAGAAATTTAGCATTGACCGATTCCAACCAGATTTCTGCCGCCAAGACATTCTCAAGTCTCATAACAGGTATGAACCGCCAGCTGGGTTCTAGGATGGTGAAAAGTGTGGGGCAAAACGTTCTTAGTTTGTACCCTAACCAAGTCCATTAGTATAGGCTCCCATTTGATTCTGAACAAGAACCCATACCGTAAGAAATTTAGACGCAACGATCCCGTTTTACCAAAGACATTAAGAGTCTCTAGGGTTGATTTATACTACAGATTTGACATTGTTATCGCCATTAATCATGGATTAATAACTTATAATCAATATAGATTTTATTTCCCTTCAAAATGAACGGAATCTGGACAATATCAAGCCGAACCAGAAAACACTGAATCAGGTGAGAATGTAACAAGCCAAACAAAAATCAAGATAAAAAAAAGAAAACCGCCCTGACGTCAAGGCGGAACCATTAAAAAATCCTGGGCGAGTTGAAGCAGGAAGAAAATACAGAGTGCGAACGACAAAAAAAATTTAATGTTACAAGCATCATGAAAACATAAACACCGCCAACGCCAGAACAAGTTGATTTCAATGCCAGCTAAAAAAACACCATGTGAATCCAAGGGCCCCAAAGTCTTATGAATATTGCACTTAAAACTGTTGCCATTTTTGGCGCCCTTGCTGCTGCAGTGCGGTTTATTACTGTTATAAAACATAATAAAAGAATGGCAACAGAAACGAAAGCTATCAAAAAAATCTGAGCCCTAAATGCCAGAAAGAGACAACTGCAAACGCCAAAACCACCAATAACAAAGCATCATTTTGATCCATTTCAAATGACTAATATTTTAAGAACTTATTTTAAATGTTTTATAAAAATAAATCATGCGTATCTATATAAAATGATGAAGTCAATAAATAAAGACCTGGAGTCATAAAAGACAATTTCCATAACCGAATGTAATCAAATGGGTTGCTTCGTATTAAAACCTACATTAAGATCTATGCAGAGAACGCTGAGCAAGACATTCTCACATACAACGTTTTTTGAGCGTGTGGTATTATCTTAGACATCTACTTATTTAATATAAAAACAAAGATCTTAGGGTCTTAGATCTTAGGTTTAACATAAAACAACTTATTAAAAACTTGCCTAAGAACTTGCCTAAGAACTTGTGAATGACTTAGGATGACTTGTAAATGACTTGAGATAACTTAAGTAATAAACTTGTGATACTTGAGAATGACTTAAGTAAGAAATTGTAGAATGACTTGAAGATGACTTTGTGAATGACTTGAGATGACTTGTAAATGACTTGAGAATGACTTAAGTAAGAACTTGCGGATGACTGAGTGTGCATGCTGGGTGGGGTTGGGGTGGGTGGAATCGTGCGTGCGTGGGGTGGGGGCGTGCATGCGTGGGGGCAGGACAAAACAAACAACAAACACAAACACACAATAGCCATCCAGGGTGGGGGTGGGGGGTGGGGGGGGGGGGGGGGGGGGGGGGGGGGGGGGGGGGGGGGGGGGGGGGGGGGGGGGGGGGGGGGGGGGGGGGGGGGGGGGGGGGGGGGGGGGGGGGGGGGGGGGGGGGGGGGGGGGGGACTGCGTGTCGTGGCAGGACAAAACACACAAACACCAACAAACAACAAGAAGTAAACTACCGCTGTGTCCCGCGCGCAACCTCACATCAACCCCAAGTGATCACATAGGGTCGTTTGGCCTATTTGCCGCTGAGCTTTGCTGTGCTTGCCGCGCTTTGTAGTCAAGCGATCACATAGGGTCGTTTAGGCCTAGTTTGCCACCGAGCTTTGCAGGTGCATACGTTCATTGGCAGCAAGCGATCACATAGGGTTGTTTGGCCTAGTTTGCTCTGAGCTCCTCTTTTCTCACACCGGCTTGCAACTGGCTATGGCAGAGTTACAGCAATTGTACTGCTGTGGCCGAGCTATTTATGGCGGCTCTAACGCTAGTAGTAGTACATCCGTCCCTTGTTTATTTGGAGCATTTATATGAAGATAGTGCTACCACCACAATACGCCTCTCCATACTGGTAAATGTACTAAGGTCTGCCTAGCCCAATCTATTTTGCCAGAACCCCGAAAATTGCCATCCAGTTTGCATAAGTTTAATAATGGATGGCGTTTGCTACACAGTTCATTTATACAATTCCTACTTGTGGAATTTAGATAGTTATAAAAAACACACAGAAAGTTGAATAAGTTTCCTAGCATACTAATCAGACATGTTCACCTGCGTCTTAAGAAATAGAACGCCATGTTTGATGCGTTTTTTTGTTTTTTTAAACATGAATTTGGCTGTCTCAACCAACGCCAACAATCAACGCGTGAATGGATTGTTTTTGCTGGGCCGCTTTCAACAATGGCAAGCGGCCATTTATTAAATAAGGAACCTCAATCATCGATTAGACAAAAACACGCATTGAAATTGCTATATTTTGTTCACAATATTGCCTTCAACGTTTTCATTTCCTATGAACCAACAAACCATTAAGATAGTCGTTTCCATTATCCAAAGCATCGGTTCACTTTTTTCTTTTTCTGTTCTTCTAGGAAAGCCAATACTTCTTTTCGGGTTTCGACCGGCAACGAATCCATGCTTCACCTCGTTCTTTTTCAACAAATTACTCTGACAATCAAGTATGTAAAACTTGTGGGTTTCAATGGCGTAGAGCCTGCTCTCAGTGAAACGGAGCCATTTTTTTAGAATAACACACCAAGCACAGAACACAGCCAATAAAAAAAAAAAAACGTCTTACTCGTCCGGTATCAGTAGAAGAATGAGGAACCCCGGTGTTGGTAACTGATCATTGAGCGCTTTAACAGCGCCCTCACACGGCGGAGAAGATTCGAGAATGCGGATGTCAAATGCGCAATGCGCAAGCCGGCGTGAGGGAGTGGGTGTAAGAGGAGGAGCGGGGCGGCAGTAATTGAGTTTTTGGCCTCTCAGTTGTCCAGCAGGTTGTGAGGCGCGCGCGCGCGCGTGTATGGAGGGGCTGGCTTCTGCCTGTCCTGTCTGTCTGCTGTCCTGTCCGTCTGTGTGTGTGTGTGTGGTTTGGCTGCGTTGTGTTGGGGGGTGGGGGGTGCGGAGGTGGTGTGGAGGGGTTTTGGGGGTGCATGTGTGGAAGAAGAGGAGGAGGTAGAAAGCAGTCAGGAAGGTGACACAGAAAAAGTTATGCGAAAAGTGTTGTGTGTGTGTGTGTGTGTGTGTGTGTGTGTTTTTGTCTACAGTGTCTGTTGTCCTGCGTGTGGTGTGTCTGTGAGTGTGTGCGGTGTGTGATGTGTGATGTGTGTGGTGTGTGTGTTCCTGTGGTGGCGCGCAACGTATTTTGTGAACGCAGAACACGTAAGGACTATGCTCCGTGTCTAAATGAAAATAACACAGGCAACCCTTCGCCAAACGCCAGGTGACGCCACCCTACCTTAAGGCGCCTAATTACAGGTCATAGGATCCGAATCATGGTACTGCCCTGCCACAAACCCCCAAGCCCTCTAATTAGGGTGTTTCTCAGAGGGCCTCAGCCAAGTTTTTTAGTTTAGTGACTGTCTCTGTCTCTGCAAAATGATGGGTATTAAAAATGAGGTTTGTGGTGTGTGGGGGGGGGGGGGTGCTGATGCGCGAAAAATGATTAAGAAAATCATAGTTTGAAGTTCCTTACTTGTCAGAGAACAGTAAAACCTTTATTCTGCCACTTTCGCCGATAAACTGGTTGAGGGCGAAGGTGGCCCAGAATGAAGGTTTTACTGTCTCTACTGGAAAACAAGTCGGACTGTACACGGGATGACGGCCCTCGCATGCCGCTGAAATGACAACCTAGAAACATTGAAAATAAGAAAAAAGAACTGTTGTTAAATCTTCCAAACCAAAATCTAAAAATCACACTATAGAACAAATAAAAGATAGGTGAACTATCTAGATATAACGTTTGATCTCAACCAGCACATATATAAACCATACCAAAAAACCAAATGATACACCTGTCTATGTAAAAAGCAAAAGACAAACCATCCACCTTCCATACTAAAAACAATACCCCAGAGCCATAAATAAGAGATTACTAACCTGTCACATGCAATGAAACAGCATTCAATAACGCTGCCGCTGAAACTCAAGAAGCGTTACACAAAATGGCTACAAAACTACAAACTACAATATGACCCAGATAATAACATGAGCAGACACACGAACACAGTAAAAGAAAGATCATATGGTAACACCCCCCCCATAATGACGGAAGAGTGAAAACAAATATAGGGAAAGACTTCATTAGAAACCTAACATCATCATTCCCAAAAGAGCACAAATACCAAGATATTCAATACAAAAACAGCATCAAATTATCATACTTCATGTATGCCCAACCTTAAAAACATCTTGATTCAACCAACAAAATGAAAAGCCAGTACAGAGAAAAAAAACGAGGGTGATGAAAGAAAAATTCCTGCAACTGTATCAAGATAGAACAGTGCCTCTGAGCAACAAATGCCTCTAACAACAGCATTGTGTACCACCCACTGTAACATCATAGAACGGCAGAAGAAACATATATATGTAATCACTGAAAAACCAATTTAAAACTAGAATATGCAAACCACAAACAGCCATTTAAACAAAGAAAGATAACCAAAACCAAACAGATTGAGGTAAATAATACATCTGGAAGCTCATAGAGAAAAAGATAGAAAACAATATATCCGGAAAATCATAGAAAGAGCCGCACCAAATACAACAACATTTCAAAAAGAATGTAACCTATGCTCAACAGAATAGAACTAAAACAAAAGCAAACCACAACTGGCAACTTAAAATACTAGGATAGAAATGGGGTTAACAACTGCAGGCACAAGTGGAAAAATTCCTATCGGGAACACGAACCAGAAACAACACGAAAAACACATACAGCACGGATGACAACAACACAAGCAGTATATAAAAACACCGCAGCACAGACCCACCCACATCCAGAAGACGATTGCATTGCATAAAACAGCGCTGTAGATAGTTTTAAACCTTACTTTTTAACATATGATATATAAAATATATATATATATATATATATATATGTATATATCATGCGAATAGTGGGGAAAACAAGGCAAGGAGGCTTACAATTTCTTCACCGTCATTATAGTAAAGCGATTTAACTTTTAAATAAAAAAAAGGGGGCGGGGGGGAGGGGTTCAAGATGAGAAAATGGGAACATGATATTAAGAAAAATGTTACAAATATGAAAACCCTCACTAGCTGCATGAGGGACCATCTGCAATCCCTCACATAGAACGGATCTATTGGTATATGCCACGTCCCAGGCCTTTCGTCCGTTGGATCGGACTCAACATAGGACACGCTGATTGTTGTGTGCGCTTGTCGTCAAATAGAGGCTATCCACATCCATAACTCTGTGGTGTTCTCGCCCCCAAAGCTCGAAAAAGAACAATCCAACAGTGCTACATAAAGCACCAGCCAAGGGTAGGAAATGACACAAAGCGAAAGTGTGGAGAGGAGAAAAGTGCCTGAAAAACCAAAAACAATACAAACAGTAAAGTGGCAGGGACAATCGTTGAGCCTACAATGCCTTTGAGGATCCATTCAAGGATGCAAGGGAGATCAAAATAAAAAGATACGGAACAGTCTGCGTGGTCAAGGGAGAGGAGAGAGTGAGAGGAGAGAGAGAGAGAGAGAGAGAGATGAGAGATAGAGAGAAACATAGAGACAGACAGAGAATAGAGACAGAGATTAGAGACAGATAGAGATAGAGACAGATAGCGATAGAGACAGAGACGAGAGACAGAGATTAGAGAGACAGACAGACATAGATCGAAGAACAGACAGAGAGAGGACAGACAGACAACAGTGGAGACTAGAGAGACAGACAGACAGACAGACAGAGAGAGACAGACAGACAGAGAGAGACAGACAGAACAAGAGAGACAGACAGAGAAGAAGACAGACAGACAGAGAGAGAGCAGTAACAGACAGACAAGAGAGAGAGACAGACAGACAGACGAGAGAGAGACAAGACAGACAGACAGACAAGAGAGAGAGACAGACAGACAGACAGAGAGAGAGACAGACAGACTGACAGACAGAGAGAGAGACAGACGATAGAGAGAGAGAGACGAGACAGACAGACAGATAGAGAGAGAGAGACAGACAGACAGACAGATAGAGAAGAGACAGACAGAGTGAGAAGAGACAACAAGACAGACAAGGATAGAGAGAGAGAGACAGACAGAGAAAGACAGACAGAGAGAGAAGACAGACAGAGACAGACAGAGGAAGAGAGAGAGAGAAAAAAACCCAAAGGACAGCAGAGACAGACAGAGACAGACAGACGAACCAAGACAGACAAGACAGACAGACAGACAGACAGACAGACAGACAGAGAGAGACAGACAGAGACAACATGACAGACAGATAGAGAGAGACAGACAGAGACAGACAGACAGACAGATAGAGAGAGACAGACAGAGACAGACACGAATGACACACACGGTACAGATAGAGAGAGACAGACAGAGACAGAACAGACAGACAGATAAGAAAGACAGACAGAGACAGACAGACAGACAGATAGAGATAGACAGACATAGACAGACAGACAGAGAGAGAGGAGAGAGTCAGAACAGAGACAGACAGACAGAGAGAGAGAGACAACAGAAAGAGAACAGACAGATAGAGACAGACAGACAATAGAGAGAGACGACAGACAGAGATAGAGATAGAGAGACAGACAGACAGAGAGATAGAGAGAGAGACAGGCGACAGACAGACCATAGAGATAGAGAGAGAGACAGACAGCAGACAGACAGATAAAGATAGAGAGGAGACAGAGAGACAGTACAGACAGAGAGAGATAAGACAGACAGACAACATACAGACAGAGAGAGGATAGAGATAGAGACAGATGAACAGTACAGACAGACAGAGGGAGAAGATAGCGATAAGAGACAAGAGAGACAGACAGACAGACAGAGAGAGATGAGATAGAGACAGAGAGACAGACAGACAGACAGAGAGAGATAGAGATAGAGACACAGAGACAGACAGACAGATAAGAGATAGTAGATAGAACAGAGAGACAGACAGAACAGAGAGAGATAGAATAGAGACAGAGAGACAGACAGACAGACAGAGAGAGATAGAGATAGAGACAGAGGAGACAACAGACAGACAGAGAGAGATAGAGATAGAGAAAGAGAGACAGAACAGACAGACAGAGAGAGATAGAGGATAGAGACAGAGAGACAGACAGACAGACAGAGGGGGGAGAGATAGAGATAGAGTCAGAGAGACAGACAGACAGACAAGAGAGATAGAATAGAACATAGAGACAGACAGAACAGACCAGAGAGAGATAGAGACAGAGCGACAGACAGACAGACAGAAGAGAGGATAGAGACAGAGAGACAGACAGACAGAACAGAGAGAGATAGAACAGAGGACAGACAGACAGACAGAGAGAGTAGAGACAGAGAGACCAGACAGACAGACAGAGAGAGATAGGACAGAGAGACAGAGAGAGAGAGAGGAACAGAGAGACAGAGAGACAGAGAGACAGACAGACAAGAGAGAGAGAGGACAGAGAAGACAGACAGAGAGAAGAGAAGAGACAGAGAGACAGACAACAGAGAGAGAGAGAGAGACAGATAGACAGACAGACAAGAGAGAGAGAAGAACAGAGAGACAGACAACAGACAGAGAGAGAGAGAGGAGACAGAGAGACAGACACGAACAGAGAAGAGAGAGAAGACAGAGAGACAGACAGACAAGAAGAGAGAAGAGAGAGACAGCGAGACAGACAAGACCAGAGAAGAGGAGACAGACAACAGACAGACAGATAGAGAGAGAGACCAGACAGACAGACAGACAGAGAGAGAGAGAGACAGACAGACAGACAGACAGGAGAGATAGAGAAGACAGACAGACAGACAGATAAGAGACAGAGAGAGATAGAGAGACAGACAACAACAGAGATAGAGAGAGACAGACAGACAACAGAGATAGAGAGAACGAACAGACAGAGATAGAGAGGAGACAGACAGACAGACAGAGATCGAGAGAGACAGACAGACAGACAGAGATAGAGAGAGACAGAAGACAGACAGAAGATAGAGAGAGACAGACAACAGACAGAGAAAGAGAGAGACAGACAGACAGACAAGATAGGAGAGAGACAGACACAGACACAGACAGATAGAGATAGAGAGAACAGACACAGACAGATATAGATAGAGAGAAGACAGACACAGACAGATAGAGATAAGAGAGACAGACACAGACAGATAGAGATGAGAGAACAGACCACGACAGATAGAGATAAGAGAGACAGAACACAGACAGATAGAGATAGTGAGAGACAGACCACAGACACAACAGAGACAGACAGACAGAGACAGACACAACACAGACAGAGACAGACAGACGAGACAGACACAGACACATACAGAGACAGACCGACCGAGAAAGTACAACAGACACAGACAGAGACAGACAGACAGAGAACAGACACAGACACTGACACAGACAGACAGACAGAGACAGACACAACACAACACAGACAGACAGACAGAGACAGACACAGACCCAGACACAGACAGACAGACAGAGACAAGACACAGACACAGACCAGACAACAGACACAACAAGACACAGACACAGACCGACAGACAGACACAGACACAGACACAGACACAGACAGACGACACAGACAGACAGAACAACAGACACAGACACAGACTCAGGACCACAACAGACCAGACACAGACCACAGCACAGACACAGACACAGACCAGACCAAGACAGTACAGACACAGACACAGACACAGACAGACACAGACACAGACACAGACACAGACAGACACAGACAGACAGCCACAGACAGACACAGACCAGACACAGAACAGACAGACACAGATACAACAGACACAGACAGACAGACACAGACAGAACACAGACAGAACACAGACAGACCAGACACAGACAGACACAGACAGACAGACACAGACAGACAACATACAGAACAGACACAGACAGACACAGACAACAGACACAACAGACAGACACAGACAGACACAGACAACAGACTCAGACAGACAGACACAGACAGACACAGACAGGACACAGACAGAGACAGACACAGACACAGACAGACAGAGACAGACACAGACAGAGACAGACACAACAGAGACAGACACAGGACAGAAAGACAGAGACAGACAGAGACAGACACAGACAGACATGATAGAGACAGACACAGACATACAGAGACAGAGAGAGACAACAGATAGAGAGAGACAGACAGACACACCCAGACAGACAGAGATAAGAGAGACTGACAGACACAGACAGACAGACAGAGATTAGAGAGAGACTGACAGACAGACAACAGAGATAGACGAGACTGACAATACAGAAGACAACTTTGGTAGATTAATGACGAGACAGACAGACAGACAGAGATAGAAGAGAACTGACATACAGACAGACCTACAGGATAAGAGAGACTAACAGACAGACAGACAGACAGAGGATAGAGAAGACTGACAGACAGACAGACAGACAGAGATAGAAGAGACTGACAGACAGACAGACAGACAGAGATTAGAGAGAGACTGACAGACAGACAGACAGACCCAGGAGATAGAGAGAGACTGACCAGACAGACAGACAGACAGAGATAGAGAGAGACTGACAGACAGACAGACAGGACAGAGATAGAAGAGACTGACAGACAGACAGACAGACAGGATAGAGATAGACCCTTGACAGACAGACAGACCAGACCAGAGATAGAGAGAGACCGACAGACCAGACAGACAGACAGAGATAAGAGAGAGACTGACCAGACCAGACAGACAAACAGAGATGAGAGAGACTGACAGACATACAGACAGACAGAGATAGAGAAGGACTGACTGACTACAGACAGAAGAGATATAAACAGATAGATATAGAGAGAGACTGACAGACAGACGACAGACAGGATAGAGAGAGACTGACAGACAGACAGACAAGATAGAGATATAAACAGAAAGAGATAGAGAGAGACTGACAGAGAGACAACAGATAGAGAATAAACAATAGAGATAGAGAAGAAGACTGACAGACAGACAGACAATAGAGATATGAGGAGAGACTGAACAGACAGACAGACAGATAGAAGATAGAGAGAACTGACAGACAACAGAACAGATAAGAGATAGAGAGAGACTGACAGACAGACAGACAGATAGAATAATAGAGACTGACAGACAGACAGACAGATAGAGATAGAGATGACTGACAGACAGACAGACAGAAAGAGGATAGAGAGAGACCTGACAGACAGACAGACAGATAGAGATAGAGAAACTGACAGACAGACAGAAGATAGAGATAGAGAGAGACTGACAGACAAGAACAGACAGCTAGAGATAGAGAGATACTGACAGACAGACAGACAGATAGAGATAGAGAGAGACTGAACAGACAGACAGACAATAGAGATAGAGAGAGACTGACAGACAGATAGAGATAGAGAGAGACTGACAAACAGACAGACAGATAGAGATAGAGAGAGACTGACAGACAGGACAGACAGAATAGAGAGAGACTGACAGACAGACAGACAGAGATAGAGAGAGACTGACAGACAGACAGACAGAGATGAAGAGACGACAAGACGACAGACAGAGATAGAGAGAGACTGACAGACAGACAGACAGAGATAGTGAGAGACGACAACAGACCAGACAAATAGAGAGAGACTGGACAGACAGACCTGACGACAGACAGACAAAAGACAGAAAGACAGAGATAGAGAGAACTGACAGGACTGACAACAGACGACAGGACAGATACAG
>CM031622.1:58265100-58290100 GCA_018398815.1 Conus ventricosus | reverse complement strand
GATACACTATAGTGTTGGACGACTCTGGATACATGAAGATACACTATGGGGTTGGACGACCATAGATACTTGAAAAAACACTATAGTGTTGGGCGACCCAGAGTACATAAAGATATACTATAGTGTTGGACGACCCTGGATACATCAAGATACACTATAAAGTTGGGCGATCCTAAATACGTGAAGATGCACTCTAGTGTTCAACGACCCTAAATACATGAAGATACACAATAGTGTTGGACGACCCTGAATACATGAAGATGCACTACGGTATTCAACGACCCTAAATAGATGAAGATACACTCTAGTGTTGAACAACACTCGATGCATGAAGAACCTTTGTATTGGACGATTCTGAATACATTCGGATACACCATAGTAATGCACGATGAATGCATGAAGAGAATTGCAGGATGGATGTATAAAGACAGGCTAGAGTGTTGAGTGATCGAATTTACACGCAGGTTCACCACAGTATAACGACCTAAATATCACCAACATAGAAAGATAGAACACAGAAACATAGTGAATCTATATAATTATATGCAAATAGTGAGTGCCTTTAACAGAGTTTCTCTCTCGCCTCCCCCCCCCCCCCCCCCCCCCCCCCGCCCTCCCTTCTGCATCTCCATCCCCGCCCTAATGAAATACAGACCACAGAGGGTATGTGTCTCTTTCACCTCTCCAGAAAATAGAAAAATATATAAATTCCACCCCCCTTTTCTCTCTCTCTCTCTCTCTCTCTCTCTCTCTCTCTCTCTCTCTCTCTCTCTCTCTCTCTCTCTCTCTCTCTGCTGGTTTCATTTAGAAAATTGTGTAACTTTGTGGGTATTGGTGAGATGATGAGAAAAAGTATTTTGTTCTACTATTCATGTTAGTCTTGGAATTACAAGATTATTGAACACAGTTTATATTTAAAAAAAAGCATGCGACACAGCTGTTATTGTATTCTTCTTCAGGATGAGCATACAAGGTGATCACACTTTGTCGCTTTTCAAAGAAGAAAATTGCACTCATTTGCAATTTTCTTTTCTTTCTTGTGAAACAAGTTTTTCCACGTGAGTTGGCTTTCGAGTTGCCTCTTTAGGGAATCCGAGTGTAAAATAACACTTTCTCACTTGTCAAAGGCGACGATTTGCAAACTATCTGCATTTCTTTATCTTTTTTCTTTCCTTAAGTAAAAACACACTTTTCCACGTGTGTTGGTTCCTGAGCAGCTTCTCCTGGGAATCAGAGTGTGATATACTTTCTCACTTTTCAAGGGGGGGGAGGGGGGGGGGGGGGGGGGGGGAACTTGCAAACACTCTTGCATTTCTGCTTTTTGCCCTTTTCTTTTCTTGAGAAACAAGCTTTTCTAAGTGTGTTGGCTTCTGGATTTTTTTCTTTTGGAAATAAGAGTGTGAGTACTTTCTTACTTTTGAAAGGCGAAACATTTGCAAACAATCTTGCACTGTTTCTTTTCCTTCTTTTCTTTCTTGAGAAACAAGCGTTTCCGCGTCTGCTGGCGTCTGAGTTGCTTTCTTTTTTTAAAAATGGAATTAACGTGTGAAATAACACTTTCTCACATTTCAAGGCGAAATTTTACCATTTATCTTGCATTTCTTCATTTCTATTCCCCTTTCTATTCTTGAGACAAGCTTTTTGACGTGTGCTGACTTCTACGTTTCTTCTTTGGGAAAATCTGCGTTTTGTGCATTTTTTTTCTTTTCTTTTCTTGTGAAACAAGCTTTTCCACGTGTGTTGGCTTTCGGGTTGCCTCTTTAGGGAATCTGAGTGTGAGATAACACTTCTCACTTTCCAAAGATGGAAATTGCAATTTATCTTGCATTTCTTAATTTGTTCCCTTTCTTTTCTTGAGAAAGAGAAGCTTTTTGACGTGTGCTGGCTTCTCTGTTTCTTCTTTAGGGAATTGGAATGCCCTCTGCTGAGGAAAATATCCTCTCGAAGGGGATGTTTGTGCCAGTTAGACCATGTCACGGGTTTGTCACGAGGCCTATGACAATTGGCCTATCTTGGCTGGGGAATTATTCATTTATTTATTGTCGTTGTTGTTGTCGTGTATCCGTCCCTTAATGTGGCTTGTGGTGCGTTTGCACCTTAATGTCGTTCAGCTCAGGTTTAGGTTTACTTTCTCTCTCTCTCTCTCTAATTCCACTGCCCGTGCAATTCATTCTGCGGGTTCACGGGTAGCTGGTACCTTTCGCTTGAACTGGCTGTCTCTATCGGCCTCTCTCCTGTCTTTTAACCTGCCGCACGTGTGTCATTCCTCTTAGGCTTGAGGTATGCTCACTGTGAGTAGCGTGGCATGTCGGCTGCCATTGTTTAGGCAGGTTTTCTCTTCACTCGAGCGGAAGATGTCTCTGAGAGCGCCTGCTCTGTTTTTGGGTCTACACCACTTCGTCGAAGGTACGGTCGGTACCTTCATCCTACAGTCGGCCTGTAGGGGAGGGACATCACATCACGTCATCTTTTTTCCGCATCTGCGCTGCTGTCCTCTCAACTGGACAGAGGGCAGAGAGTCGCTTGACCCGCCACTTTGGGTCACCCACGGGTAGCTGTACCCTTCTTTCTCCTTCCCTTCCAGTTCCTTCCTTCTTCTCTCCTCCCGGGGGCTCCACCCGATGCTTGTGCTGTTGGGGCCGCGCACTGGTTGAGGAGCACATGGACTTGGCTGGACGGCCTGGCCCTGTCCAGGACTTTCCGCGACAACGCCCTGTCCCACGGGAGCCATTCTCCACGTCCAGGACCTCCTGCAGTGCACGTGACCGGGTGTGGGTAACTCTGTGCCGTGCCATTTTGGGGGTGCGCGTGTGTCAAGGGTGTCGGCCTTGAAACTCTATTCAGGAACGACCCGGTGCTCTCGAAGGACTTTGGAGAGACAGAGGTGTGGGGGAACCACATGAAGCATGGAAAGGAATGCGTGTGTTGGGATGGTTGATTGTGATTGTGCATGTTGTGTGTGTTGGAATGCTTGTTTGCGACTATGTGTATGGTGTGTGTGTGAAACGCTTATGTGTGATTGTGGCATGATTGAGTGTGTTGGAATCCATATTGTGACTCATGTGTGTGTTGGTGTGAATAAAATAATGGTGTAATTGCATAGTAATCTTCTTGTGTGGATCTCTTGCGCGGGGTGTGAGGTCAGTCACTCTTCACTCCATCTAGACGCTCTGTCAGGGCAGACCTTCAGGGGTTCGGTCGTGACATTTGTGGGGGCTCGTCGGGATTGTGCAGGGCTCTGACTGTCATTCTTGTTTCCGCGGATTACTGTCAGTTTGTCTATATTGTATGTGTTAGTTCAGTTTGTTCGAGTATTGTTTGTGGGGGGTTTGGTGGGTGGACTTAGTGTTGTCGGGTAGTCTTTTGGTGGCCTGAAGGAAATCGGTGTGACTGGGGAGTCGAGTCGAGACGAAGGGGGATCGACCGCGTGCAGACCTCTTTCGCCGGGTACCTCACGAGGTACAGGCGTCCGGCATTGCCTTTCTGTAGCCCCTCAGTCTGCCATTAACAGTATGTATTTAACCATTTTCTTACCGGGTTAATGAGTACAGGAGTGTGTACGGTCGGACGTTAGTGTCGTTTTTTTTTTTTGTTTTTTTTTTTCCTCGGATCTTCTGCCATATTGTTTTCTTTTGTCGGTGAGCCCCACCGCACTGTTGCTCGTGCTGTGGGAGCGCGGTGTTGCAGAAGTGGGAGCAGCTGGCAATTTTTTTTTGTTTTTTTTCGGTAGCCCCACCGCATGTTGCTCGTGTTGTAGAGCGCGGTGTTGCCAGAGGTGGGACCAGGGGCATTGCACGTTGCCATTTTTTATTTTATTTGCTAGATTTCAGTTTAGTCCCCAAGAGACGTGAATTCGGCGGTTATCTGTTTTTCAAGTAGAATCGGTTCTTACTTTCTCCTGTTATTTGATAACCGTTAGGATCTAGTAGTCATGGAACGCTCGGAGTGGTTTGGATAATTTATATGGATATGGCGCCTCGAGCGTCTTCGAAGAAGAAAGGTTCTTCAAAATGTACGGTCCCTACTCTTAGTACCAATACTATCGATACAGAGACTTCCACTTATTCCGTGCTGTAGCCGCTAGTCCAGCGAGTACTTTCATACCTCTTCGCTAGTGGGATCTTCTGTTGAGCCCCCGTGGCACTTCCGTCGGACAGCGTCAGAGTATAGCGAGCAACTGTGGGTTCTGTTGAGTCGCAGCAACCGAACCTTTTCTCTCCTTGCTTCCCTGTAAGGAGTATGCCTGGGAGATTTTCCTCATGGGAAGTCGAGACCCAAGGGACGGGCCCACCCAAAACGGGTCTCCCTCCCGAGAGTGTCGGGAGTGGTGAATCCGCAGGACATCACTCCGTCCAGAAGTTTTCTGGATCGACAGCGGACGAGAGGCTGACGCCCTCCGAAGGGAAGAGGAGTTAGGACAGGAGGGCTCTGCATAGGGAAGAGGCTGCCAAGCGGGGTGCCCTCCGTCGGGAAAGAGTTAGACAGGCAGAAACTCGGCGTAGGTGGAGGTGCGCCGGAGCCTCCATTGGGAGGAGCTAGATAGGATGGAGGCTCTGCGCAGAAGAGGAGACTGCAGCCAGAAATTCTGCGTAAGGGAAGAGGCAATGCTGCGCAGAGAGGAGGTGCAGCAGGCGGCCTTCGTAAGGAAAGAGGCAGCCAGCAGGAATCCCTCCGTCGGGAAGAGCTAGGTAGGATGGACGAGCTTGGCGCCGAGAGGAGACCGACCGACAGGGAAGCTCAGCGTAGGGAGAGATTGCAAACAACTACTTTCGCGGACTCCGCATCAGTAAATCAGGGGGGATAATCACCCGGCAAGTAGCTAGTGTTAGAGGCCCAAACTTAACGCTTCCAGAGTACGACCTAGTGAGGACATTGCTATGTTCTTAGAGCATTTTGACAAGGTAGCTACTTATCCCTTGATGAGGAACACAAGCGCCATGGCACCATTTTATCTGGGTTGACGGGTCCTGCAAGGGAGTGTGTGTGCTCCATCTAAAAGAAGGCGCGTCTTATGCAGACATGCAGTTGGCTCTGCGTACGCGTTACCCCCTGACCCCAGAGAGATACAGGCGGCAGTTAGGTCTATGAACCAAGCTAAGACGAGACCTTCGTGCAGTTTGGAAATAGGCTGCGCAAAACGCTAGTGGTATGCGCCTGTACCGATGGCTCAGCAGGAGTGGCGGATTGATTCTCATCGAACGTTACCAACACCGTGTCCAGAGTTGGAGGACGAATCTGCGCGATAGCACCTCAGGCAATTGCGGCAGCGCAAAATACCGCTGAGGTGTTTGCTGACGCCCGAGGGGCTTAATGGGCAGCCAGCATCCGGCCAGGAAGACCCCCCGGTTTGGTGGCAATAAGGCCCGACGATGCTAGCGGGTCGACCAAGGCAGGCAAGTCAGTTCATCGGGGACCTCCGCACCCCGACTGTGTTTTTCTTTGTGGTCGGCTGGCCACATTAGGAAAAGATTGTTCCTAAAGAAAAGAAAAAGAAAAAAAAAGGAACACCACCGCGGTAGGTCATGGGGTAGTCCTTTCAGGTCCTCGTGCCTCGGCTAAACGTGGGTTCACCCCGCTTCTGGTGGTACGGCCGTGCCAGTGTTTCTCTCCGTAGTTGGTTCTTTCCTTGGTCGCCACCCTCAGGGATTCGGGAGCCATCAACGATCTTTGTGGATAAGGATTTGGTTTCCCCTGAGCGTCGGGAGGAGCCAGTTACGATGTGTGGGGTTGGGTCGGTGGTTTACTCACCCGTCTTCTGTACTCATTTCCTATCTCCACCCTACTTCGTGGCGAAAGAGTGTGGGCCCATCGCGGTGGAGCGACTAGGTAATCCCTTTTAAGGGAATACTATCACCTTTGGCGGACGGACGCAGTCAAGTCCGCTGTCTACGGATCTGCCGTACAGGCCGTGTGTTGGGAGTTACCCACACGCGCAAAGCTAAGAAGCAGGAGCAGGAATTGCGTCCTTTTCAGCCGAACTCTCGACCGAGGTTTGGCAAGGGCCGATCCTGTTCCCATTGGGGTCCGTTTCAGCCAGGGACTTGGATGTCCACCGCCTGCGACAACTGGTAGATCGTCCCGCTCAGTCTGCCCGACACGCCAAGGTGAGCTTCAAGCTCCACAAGGGGATCCTCTTTAGGGTTTTCACTCAGGCAGATAGAGTGGCCAAGCAGCTAGTCGTTCCCCAAAGCTTGAAGAATCTGTTCTCCGGCAGGCCCATGATTCACCCATGGCAGGCCATATGGGCTCAAAGCGGACTCTCGAGCGGGTGAGACAAGACTTCTTCTGGCCGGGATGAATTCCAGGTTAGGCATACTGCCGCAGTTGCGATGTCTGCCAACGGACAACGCCTAAGGTCGCTTGAAGCGTGTTCCCCTAGGGTCAGTGCCACTGGTTGGGAGCCATTCAGCAAGGTCGGTGTCGACCTGGTGGGACCCATTAAGCCACCATCCGATCGCGGTCACCGCTACATCTTGGTAGTGGTGGACTACGCGACTCGATACCCAGAGCTGTCCCGCTTAGGACTATCGATGCCCCTACTGTTGCTGAAGCTCTCTGGCGGATTTGGACGCGCACTGGTGTGCCCAAGAAGAAGTACGGCCGGAAGTTTGTACTGGAGAGCGATCATCATCCTCTCCAGTGCCGGACCGGATCCGGCCAGTCAGCCGTCGACTCATGAGTTAGGCAGTGGAACTGCAGAGTCATGCGTTCACTTTTCGCCATATCAAGGGTTCCAGCAATACGGATGCTGACTATCTCAGCCGAGCTCCGTAGTCACACATTGGAGAAGTCAGTCAAGGAACACTTCCCCTCAACCAGGGTTATATCCCCTTTTGGTCTGTGTATTCTGTGTAATGACAGTTCACGGTAGTGAATCATCACCTGTCTCGGATTGCTACTTTTATTGTTGGAAGGTTTGCTTAGTTGTTTGACAAATGTAGTATTATGTATTTCCCTGTGTAATTCTATCGTGGAACGGTTTATTCGATTTATCGTACTCTGTCGATCACAGAGTGTTGGGTTCGGTCCCATATGTGATTTGCACATGCGTCAAGGTTCAAAGGAGCACTGTATCTCAGAGAAACAGATGCTTTTAGAAGGGGGGTTTGTCACGGGTTTGTCACGAGGCCTATGACAATTGGCCTATCTTGGCTGGGGGAATTATTCATTTATTTATTGTCGTTGTTGTTGTCGTGTATCCGTCCCTTAATGTGGCTTGTGGTGCGTTTGCACCTTAATGTCGTTCAGCTCAGGTTAGGTTTACTTTCTCTCTCTCTCTCTCTCTAATTCCACTGCCCGTGCAATTCATTCTGCGGGTTCACGGGTAGCTGGTACCTTTCGCTTGAACTGGCTGTCTCTATCGGCCTCTCTCCTGTCTTTTAACCTGCCGCACGTGTGTCATTCCTCTTAGGCTTGAGGTATGCTCACTGTGACGTAGCGTGGCATGTCGGCTGCCATTGTTTAGGCAGGTTTTTCTCTTCACTCGAGCGGAAGATGTCTCTGAGAGCGCCTGCTCTGTTTTTGGGTCTAACACACTTCGTCGAAGGTACGGTCGGTACCTTCATCCCTACAGTCGGCCTGTAGGGGAGGGACATCACATCACGTCATCTTTTTTCCGCATCTGCGCTGCTGTCCTCTCAACTGGACAGAGGGCAGAGAGTCGCTTGACCCGCCACTTTGGGTCACCCACGGGTAGCTGTACCCTTCTTTCTCCTTCCCTTCCAGTTCCTTCCTTCTTCTCTCCTCCCGGGGGCTCCACCCGATGCTTGCGCTGTTGGGGCCGCCGCACTGGTTGAGGAGCACGTGGACTTGGCTGGACGGTCCTGGCCCTGTCCGGGACTTTCCGCGACAACGCCCTGTCCCACGGGAGCCATTCTCCACCGTCCACGGACCTCCTGCAGTGCACGTGACCGGGTGTGGGTAACTCTGTGCCGTGCCATTTTGGGGGTGCGCGTGTGTCAAGGGTGTCCGGCCTTGAAACTCTATTCAGGAACAGACCCGGTGCTCTCGAAGGACTTTGGAGAGACAGAGGTGTGGGGGAACCACATGAAGCATGGAAAGGAATGCGTGTGTTGGGATGGTTGATTGTGATTGTGCATGTTGTGTGTGTTGGAATGCTTGTTTTGCGACTATGTGTATGGTGTGTGTTGAAAAGCTTATGTGTGATTGTGCATGTTGTGTGTTGTTGGAATCCTTATTTGTGACTATGTGTGTGCTGGTGTGAATAAATGGTGTATTGTATCGTAATCTTTCTTGTGTGGTCTCTTGCGAGGCGTGTGAGGTCAGTCACTCCCTTCACTCCCATCTAGACCGATTCCTGTCAGGGCAAGACCTTCAGGGGTCGGTCGTGACAGACCAGACCAAATATAAATTGGGTTTCTAAACATACGCAGCTCAGTTGTTTGAGAAACGTGCAGGCAGACAGGGAAAACAAAAGCAGACAGACCGACAGATGAACAGAACAGACAACAACACCCCATTGTGCTGCTTTGATGAACAAACAGACAACAACACCCCATTGTGCTGCTTTGATGAACAGAACAGAAAACAACACCCCATTGTGCTGCTTTGATGAACAGAACAGACAACAACACCCCATTGTGCTGTTTTGATGAACAGAACAGACAACAACACCCCATTGTGCTGCTTTGATGAACAGAACAGACAACACCCGCTGTGTTGCTTTGATGAACAGAACAGACAACAACACCCCATTGTGCTGCTTTGATGAACAGAACAGACAACAACACCCATTGTGCTGCTTTGATGAACAGAACAGACAACAACACCCCATTGTGCTGCTTTGATGAACAGAACAGACAACAACACCCCGCTGTCCTGCTTTTAAACTCTGCGCTCCCGATAATCACACTTCAAAACACGGTGTTGCAGGGTCAGCAGTGTAAGTGGCCACTCAAGACTACCCCAGAGTGAGAGGCAGGCTCACTCGTGTCCCGAAATTGACATGTAAACTATATACACTGCAGGCGATAGTGACGAGACTGTGGTGGACTGTGAACACAATGGTGATGGCTTAAAACAAAAATTGAAATCGGTTTGTAGCCTTTTTGTTGACAATCAGAATGACCCTTTTAAGGTAGGAAAAGAAAACATTACAATTAAGCGAAGGTAAATAACGCAGTAAATTGTAGGTTTTTTTTCTTCTTTAAATTCTGAACAGTGTCACAAATATTTCCGAGCATCATCTAATGCTACATTTTTAAAGAAAAAATACAACATCTATAATTCTGTATGATGATGATGATGATAATGATGATGATGATGATGATGATGATGATGATGATGATGATGATGATCATCATCATCATCATCATCATCATCATCATCATCATCATTATTATTATAATTATTGCACGCACACACACACACACACACATGCACACACACACACACACACACACACACACACACACACAACACACACACACACACACATACACACACACACACACACACACACACACACACACCACACACACACACACACACACACACACACACACACACACACACACATTGAAATTGTGATTTCAATAAAACTTCTTGAAAAAATAATTTCTGTGAATATATGGTTATGCATACGAGCTCAAATAATCCTGATTTATTAAATGTCAGTCAATCATTGTTCCCACTGCTATTTCGTGGTGCTTTGTGTGCCATTATTACTGTTTATCTTACATCTTTTTATGCACTGTGTGTTGTTGCAGTAAAAAAATATTGTGATGTACACTCTACACACTGTTTGGCGTCTATTAGCAATTACACAGGAATATACAATACTCACGGTTTTGCTTGTTTGTTTGTTTTTGATAGTGATTTGTTGTTTTACCAACATATTCAGTGAACAGCAAATAAAGTTGATTTCACATTTGGCACAGAATACTGTTCAAACATCCTTTCAGGCTCTATATGTGAGATGTGTGTGTGTGTGTGTGTGTGCGTGTGTGTGTGTGTGTGTGTGTGTGTGTGTGTGTGTGTGTGTGTGTGTGTGTGTTGAATTCAGCCTAAATTCCGCCAGTACGTGGAGTATTAGAGAGATGCGGATTTTGGTTTCAGTATAAACTGCACAGTATGTTTGAATCACATACTATAATATAAAGATCAGTCAGGACTGCATGGCAACTTTATCACTTCTGCCACTGTAGTTTCGTCTAAATACAGACTAATTATTGATTAATATACTGGTCTCTTTTTCTTAACTCTCTCTCTCTCTCTCTCTCTCTCTCTCTCTCTCTCTCTCTCTCTCTCTCTCTCTCTCTCTTCCTCTCTCTCTCCTCTCTCTTCTCTCTCTCTCTCTCTCTCTCTCTCTCTCTCTCTCTCTCCGTATATATATGTATGTGTGTATATGTGTCTGTGTGTGGCGCGCGCGCATATGTGTGTGTGTGTGTGTGTGTGTGTGTGTGTGTGTGTGTGTGTGTGTGTGTGTGTGTGTGTGTTTAAGACATTGTTAATCTCATTATTAGAGGGTCTATCTCCGCTGAAAGCACAGTGCTAGTCTCTCTCTCCTCTCTCTCTCTCTCTCTCTCTCTCTCTCTCTCTCTCTCTCTCTCTCTCTCTCTCTCTCTCTCTCTCTCTCATGCCCGTTGTGAATGCTTACAAATATCTTGGCATATATTTTTCTACACGTTTAAGTTTTACCTTCGCTTGTAAAGATCTTGCAAGTAGAGCTAAATATGCATTATTGTGTATACTGAAAAAATTAACGATGTTAAATAATGAATCTTTGACTTTATTTTTGAAATTATTTGATGCTCAAATTCAACCGATGCTACAATATGGTGCTGAAATATGGGGTTTTGATTCTGCTGCTATGCACATTGAGAAAATCCACCTGTATGCTCTTAAGAAATTTATTGGTGTTTCATTGAAAACACCGAATGATCTGGTATATGGAGAGACCAATAGATACCCTATACATTTAATTTCAGTGGTAAAGTGTATTCGTTACTGGCTAAGAATAACACAAATGGAACAACACAGATTGCCATACAAAGCCTACACTATGCTTGTAGAGTTAGATAACAGGGGAAAGAAAAACTGGACCTCTAATTTAAGACTAAAATTGTATGAATTCGGATTTGGTTTTGTGTGGGAAAATCAGGGTGTTGGTGATGTAAATGGTTTTGTTCGTGTGTTTCGGCAAAGATTGATTGATTGTAGTTGGCAGAGGTGGAACTCGCATGTTGAAGACAGCCCTAGGTTTTCTATTTACAGAATGTTAAATCCTATGCATTGCATTCCTACCTATTTGTCAATGGTATTAATAAACATTTGAAACATGCTGTGACAAAGTTTAGATTGGGTATTTCAGATATCTTTGCACATTCTCAACGATATAGAGTTGTAGTTGATCGTATGATTTTTTGTCCATTGTGTCACGAATCGCAGGAGAATGAAGTTCATTTTGTTCTTTCATGTCCAGAATTAAGTGATTTAAGACAACAGTATATCCCTCCTAAATACTTTAGACATCCATCCTTGTTTAAATTAATCTTGTTAATGGCATCGACAAATGATAAAATAGTGAAACAGTTTGCTGTTTATTTGTACAGAGGTTTTAAACAGCGTAACTCTATGTTAGCTTAAAGTTGTTTACATCATCTACTGGAAATGTGTCGTGTAAAGTTGCTTTGTGTACATCCCCCTTCTAAGGGGCTATGGCCTATACGAATAAAAGACTTGTCTTGTCTTGTCTTGTCTCTTCTCTCTCTCTCTCTCTCTCTCTCTCTCTCTCTCTCTCTTCTCTCTCTCTCTCTCTCTCTCTCTCTCTCTCTTGGCTGGCTGGCTGGCTGGCTGTCTCGCTCTCGTTCTCGCTCTCTCTCTCTCTCTCTCTCTCTCTCTCTCTCTCTCTCTCTCTCTCTCTCTCTCTCTCTCTTCTGGCTGGCTGGCTGTCTCGCTCTCGTTCTCGTCTCTCTCTCTCTCTCTCTCTCTCTCTCTCTCTCTCTCTCTCTCTCTCTCTCTCTCTCTCTCTCTCTCTCTCTCTCTCTCTCTCTCTCGAATACCGGCCGCCACCGTCGGTCTACATCAGTATCAATAATTATTATTTGCAGATAATTGCCATTCATACCCCAGGATTCATGATTGACATGATGCTGCCCTATCAATCATTATTATTTGCAGATAATTGCCATTCATACCCCAGGATCCATGATTAACATGATGCTGCCCTATCAATCATTATTATTTGCAGATAATTGCCATTCATACCCCAGGATCCATGATTAACATGATGCTGCCCTATCAATCATTATTATTTGCAGATAATTGCCATTCATACCCCAGGATCCATGATTAACATGATGCTGCCCTATCAATCATTATTATTTGCAGATAATTGCCATTCATACCCCAGGATCCATGATTAACATGATGCCCTATCAATCATTATTATTTGCAGATAATTGCCATTCATACCCCAGGATCCATGATTAACATGATGCTGCCCTATCAATCATTATTATTTGCAGATAATTGCCATTCATACCCCAGGATCCATGATTAACATGATGCTGCCCTATCAATCATTATTATTTGCAGATAATTGCCATTCATACCCCAGGATCCATGATTAACATGGTGCTGCCCTTGCAGCAAATTGAGAACACTGCATGCTGCACTCTGGAAATGAGATATCAGCAGACACATCTTGACAAAGCGGACTCTCATTCTCAGTAAAGTGCAGCGCCTCTGTTGCTTTACAATGCTGCTTGTCTACGGCTGGTGAAGAAATTACACATTAAGTTACACTGATGTGTTGAGGGAGCTTGTACGGAGTGTGAGACCTATAATGTTTTGTTTTTAAACCTATGGTCTATGTGTGACTGAGGACCATAGGTATTCTAAAACCCGTAGTAGTTATTTGCATTACATTCACTCTACATCAACATTGATCAGCAGATTGTAACATAATGAAAACAGACATCACATTAGGTCGGTTCTATTCCCTTTTGCAAGCTAGATGTAGGTCTATTTTGCAGGCTAGATTTGGGTCTATTTCACAAGTACTGACAGTGCTTTGTCTATTTTGTGTGAGTCTTCTATTCAAAGATCGACCCTCTGGTTCTTACAGTATTACAGTACGTGTCACAACTGAAATCCATTCACATACCTCCAACCTCAGCAGGAAAACAGACACGAACACCAAGTTGAACTTGACACGCATTTTGCTACACATATTAACCACATACATTCCGTCGCCGTTTCTTTTCTTCTTCTTTTTTTAAATCGTGTTTCTTGTTTATCAATATTAGATAGTGGGTGATTTTGCTTTTTGCGTATCTGTGTTATCAAAAAATGTGTTCTGGTTTGTTTGAAGCGACTGTTTAATCATGAAATCAAACGTGTGTTCTGCTTCATGGTCGGGGGAAAAGGGGGGGGGGGGGGGGGGTATTTCAGGACACCATAGAAACTGTACAGGTGTACTGTCAATGTTTCGTCAGGTGATTCTCTTAAACGTTTTTTTTTTCACATTCAACAACATGAAATATAAACATGAAACAAAAAGAAAATGTTATAAATGTTATGCGTTGTGGTATTAATTGGGGAAAAAAAAACATCCACAGAGAGAGAGAGAGAGAGAGAGAGAGAGAGAGAGAGAGAGGGGAGAGAGAGAGAGAGAGAGAGCGAGAGAGAGAGAGAGAGAGAGAGAGAGAGAGAGGACACCATCTGAGAATATTTCAACAGTACGCCTGTTTCGTCAACAGTGGTTTCCTATTTTGATCATTTTGACCAGCTTCAGCAAAGCCATCAACACACATCATGCTGCAGACTCTATGATCAAACAAAGCCATCAACACACATCATGCTGCAGAATCTATGATCAAACAAAGCCATCAACACACATCATGCTGCAGACTCTATGATCAAACAAAGCCATCAACACACATCATGCTGCAGACTCTATGATCAAACAAAGCCATCAACACACATCATGCTGCAGACTCTATGATCAAACAAAGCCATCAACACACATCATGCTGCAGACTCTATGATCAAACAAAGCCATCAACACACATCATGCTGCAGACTCTATGATCAAACAAAGCCATCAACACACATCATGCTGCAGACTCTATGATCAAACAAATCCATCAACACACATCATGCTGAGACTCTATGATCAAACAAAGCCATCAACACACATCATGCTGAGACTCTATGATCAAACAAAGCCATCAACACACATCATGCTGCAGACCCTATGATCAAACAAAGCCATCAACACACATCATGCTGCAGACTCTATGATCAAACAAAGCCATCAACACACATCATGCTGCAGACTCTATGATCAAACAAAGCCATCAACACACATCATGCTGCAGACTCTATGATCAAACAAAGCCATCAACACACATCATGCTGCAGACTCTATGATCAAACAAAGCCATCAACACACATCATGCTGCAGACTCTATGATCAAACAAAGCCATCAACACACATCATGCTGCAGACTCTATGATCAAAACTCAATGTCCACAATGCCTATTGACATGACTTTTTGTTGGCAATTCTCAACAGGCTGGGTGAAGCATGCACACTAGTTTGCTACCCTCCCCACCCCCGAGCCATTTGAAGAGTTGCTGGCTGGTGATACTCATTGGCTTACTTCCCTCATTCCCTCATGGGGGTGCACGATATGTGTATGCCTTTAAGTGTTACCCATACCCACAGCCAAACTGGCCTTCTCTTCAGTGACGGTTCACGACATGTGTATGCCTTTAAGTGTTATCCAAACCCACAGCCAAACTGGCCTTCTCTTCCGAAAATGAGAAAGACAAAGAAACATCGAGAGTGTTCAACACGGAGAGAGAGAGAGAGAGAGAGAGAGAGAGAGAGAGAGAGAGAGAGAGAGGAGAAGAGAGAGAGAGAGAGAGAGAGAGAGAGAGAGAGAGAGAGAGAGAACATAATCTATGCTAAAGTCAAAGACAAGATACATAGGTCAGGTGTATATGGACTACAGGGTACAAAATTAATATTCAGATTCCATATGTGTTTAAAGAACATAAATAATAATAAAAGTCCCGGCACTGATTGGAGAGAGAGAGGGGGGGGGAGAAGGACAGACAGAACAAAATATATGATTAAGTTAAAGACAAGATGCATAGGTCAGCTGGGTATGGATTACAGGGTGGAGATATTCAGAATTAGGTGCTGTCTTCCCGACCTACGCTCACTTTTACCAGAGCATACTACATTAATGTAGTATACTCTGCTTTTACTACAAGCCCCCACGCCCACCCCACCCCATCCCTTAATCCACCCGCCTTCTCGGCTGGTTCTTCTTGTACCTCAAGGCAACAGTGTGAACGGTCCTGACCTTGATAACTGCTTTCTCTCGGCCTACTCCTCCATAATCACATGATCGCCTGTCGAGGTGAAAAGTTCATCCTAGAGATCTAGTTTTGTCAGACAGTGGGGTTACTGTTCTTTTTCTTTTCTTCTAACCGAAAGGTCGCTTGCCCATTAAAAACGTGCATAAGCATGCATGACGCAGTACTGGATTATGTGGCTTCGTTAAGGTCTGTATTTAGTGATATATTCATACCCCCCCCCCCCCCCTCTGCTTGCTAGTAATGACATTAGATTGTCTGATCTGGACAAAATATCGTCTAATATTTGTCACAGTTTTTGCATATGACAGCTTAACATGCTTTTATTTTTCAATTTGCATGTAACATAGAGCAATAGTCACATGTGTCCATAATGTGTATGAAACTGACAATTTCATAATACTGATTTTATCACTGAAGATGTTAATCGCAGATTGATAGCTGTGACGACTCTAGGACATCTTCATGCATGGGATCATCGGAAAGGTCTTAACATTGTTTATTATTGTGCCAAGTTTGATAACGGTTTGCAATAATGCTGATAAAATGCCAGCTTTAAAGTTATTGTGGACACACACAAACACAAACGTACGCATGCACAGACCACCAAAACAGTATGATTATATTAACTTATTTGTTACAAACATAGGCCAAAAGGAAATCATATAAGCCACGTGCAAAAGGACAGGCGCCACAAAACATATAGAGATAGAGGAAGATAGCTGAGACAGAGAGACAAAAGAAGAGGAGAAAGGAGATGCAGATGCTCTCAAAAACTGAAAGCACTGAGAATCATTCACAAGCAAGTCAAGGGTCAAACACACCGCTTCTCGGACAGCAACAAACGGAGCGCTAACTATAAGATGGTTATCGACACTGGATCAGCAAAATCCGCTGGAGGGAAAGACATCTTCTCCAGAGTATTCTCAGAGAAACAACATCGGTGCTGGAGCCACCGTGGCGAAGTGGTTGGCATTGTGGACTCCTGGCTGGGGTGTCATGAGTTCGGTCCTCATCAGAGCAATATATTTGTAGGATAATTCTCTCCCAACCAGCTCCTACCCAGACTTCAGTTTGCTACGGACTCGACTGAGAAGACTAGGACTGCGCAGATGAGACATCCATTTAATGGATGCAACTCTGGTCCAACACTTTAACAGATCCAACACTACAGACATCTGTGACTCTTGGACCTGGTTGATGCCAGTGAGCGTAGAGTACAGCCCTGTCATGCAGTCTCGGATCAGAATGAAAAGTTATAGCATCAGCCTCACACTCATCCTCGATCAGCATAAGTGTCTCAAATTCTGTGGCCATTCCTGCCCTGCTCTCATGGTGACCTCAGTTTCGTTTACCTCCCCACGACTCTGCCCTTGGTTTAGATGAGTTGGGGTCACCGGTATTGGCAAGTTCATGGGGGCTGTCACTGGATTGATGTGGTGGCACCTTCTGAAGGGAGAAGTCATTCACGCGGGTTCCATGATTTAGCAATTACTGTCGTCAGTAGGGGGCTTTGTGGATGGTGTCTCGCGTATGTTGGATTAGAACAAGCACCACCAAAGTGACTTGGCCGCAGTTCAGTGTCCCCTCGTGTCCGCACGCACACACGCACCCCCACCCCACCCCCACCCCCACCCCACACACACACACGCACGCACGCACGCACGCACGCACGCACGCACACACACACACACACACACACACACACACACACACACACACACACACACTCACACATGTCAACGCGTCTCTGCCTGACAAGCCCCCTTTCATTTAGTTCTAACTCTTGCATCAACCGAGATACTTTACCTCTTTGCCCTCATTCAGATCGAACCTGATTTTGTGTCCTTTACCTTTGTGATAAACTGATGTCTAATAAAGATACTATATTGTTTGTGAGTATGATATGCAGTTGGTAGGGGTGTTTCTTTCTTGACGAATCTATCAGTAATGACTTTGTTTTAGATTGGAAGGATGGGGAGGGGGGGGGGGGGGGGGGGGGTATGGGGAGGCCGGTCTGGGTGTTGATAGACTGGGGTTGTGGTGCCAGGATTTGGATGCACCAGGACATGGGCTGTGTGTATTTCTGCCTCCCCCCCCCCCCCCCCCCCCGCCACCCCCCACCCCCCACCCCCCATCGTTTATTTGTTGTATAGTTTGATGTGTATTTGTTGATTCTAAGCACGTCTGACATTCACTTGATTGTGGGCGTTCATCATTTTAAGAGTGGTAATAACAATAATAATAATTGTAATGATAATGATAATGATGATTGATGATGATGATGATGATGATGATAATAATAACAATAATAATGATGATAATAATAATGATGATACGGAATTATAGATGCTATGTTTAAAAAATTGTAGCATTGGCTGATGCTTTGTGACACTGTTTAGAATGAGAAAAAAAAATGTAACCTACAATTTACTGCGTTATTTACCTTCGCTTAATTGTAATGTTTTCTTTTCCTACCTTAAAAGGGTCATTCTGATTGTCAATAAAAAGGCTACAATTCGATTTCAATTTTTAATTTAAGCCATCGTCGCTGTGTTCACAGTCTGCCACAGTCTCGTCACTATCGCCTGCAGCGTATATAGTTTACATGTCAATTTCGGGACACGAGTGAGCCTGCCTCTCACTCTGGGGTAGTCTTGAGTGGCCACTTACACTGCTGACCCTGCAACACCGTGTTTTGAAGTGTGATTATCGGGAGCGCAGAGTTTAAAAGCAGGACAGCGGGGTGTTGTTGTCTGTTCTGTTCATCAAAGCAGCACAATGGGGTGTTGTTGTCTGTTCTGTTCATCAAAGCAGCACAATGGGGTGTTGTTGTCTGTTCTGTTCATCAAAGCAGCACAATGGGGTGTTGTTGTCTGTTCTGTTCATCAAAGCAGCACAATGGGGTGTTGTTGTCTGTTCTGTTCATCAAAGCAGCACAATGGGGTGTTGTTGTCTGTTCTGTTCATCAAAGCAGCACAATGGGGTGTTGTTGTCTGTTCTGTTCATCAAAGCAGCACAATGGGGTGTTGTTGTCTGTTCTGTTCATCAAAGCAGCACAATGGGGTGTTGTTGTCTGTTCTGTTCATCAAAGCAGCACAATGGCATGTTGTTGTCTGTTCTGTTCATCAAAGCAGCACAATGGGGTGTTGTTGTCTGTTCTGTTCATCAAAGCAGCACAATGGGGTGTTGTTGTCTGTTCTGTTCATCAAAGCAGGACAGCGGGGTGTTGTTGTCTGTTCTGTTCATCAAAGCAGCACAATGGGGTGTTGTTGTCTGTTCTGTTCATCAAAGCAGCACATTGGGGTGTTGTTGTCTGTTCTGTTCATCAAAGCAGCACAATGGGGTGTTGTTGTCTGTTCTGTTCATCAAAGCAGCACAATGGGGTGTTGTTGTCTGTTCTGTTCATCAAAGCAGCACATTGGGGTGTTGTTGTCTGTTCTGTTCATCAAAGCAGCACAATGGGTGTTGTTGTCTGTTCTGTTCATCAAAGCAGCACAATGGGGTGTTGTTGTCTGTTCTGTTCATCAAAGCAGCACAATGGGGTGTTGTTGTCTGTTCTGTTCATCAAGCAGCACAATGGGGTGTTGTTGTCTGTTCTGTTCATCAAAGCAGCACAATGGGGTGTTGTTGTCTGTTCTGTTCAGCAAAGCAGCACAATGGGGTGTTGTTGTCTGTTCTGTTCATCAAAGCAGCACAATGGGGTGTTGTTGTCTGTTCTGTTCATCAAAGCAGCACAATGGGGTGTTGTTGTCTGTTCTGTTCATCAAAGCAGCACAATGGGGTGTTGTTGTCTGTTCTGTTCATCAAAGCAGCACAATGGGGTGTTGTTGTCTGTTCTGTTCATCAAAGCAACACAATGGGGTGTTGTTGTCTGTTCTGTTCATCAAAGCAGCACAATGGGGTGTTGTTGTCTGTTCTGTTCATCAAAGAATCACAATGGGGTGTTGTTGTCTGTTCTGTTCATCAAAGCAGCACAATGGGGTGTTGTTGTCTGTTCTGTTCATCAAAGCAGCACAATGGGGTGTTGTTGTCTGTTCTGTTCATCAAAGCAGCACAATGGGGTGTTGTTGTCTGTTCTGTTCATCAAAGCAGCACAATGGGGTGTTGTTGTCTGTTCTGTTCATCAAAGCAGCACAATGGGGTGTTGTTGTCTGTTCTGTTCATCAAAGCAGCACAATGGGGTGTTGTTGTCTGTTCTGTTCATCAAAGCAGCACAATGGGGTGTTGTTGTCTGTTCTGTTCATCAAAGCAGCACAATGGGGTGTTGTTGTCTGTTCTGTTCATCAAAGCAGCACAATGGGGTGTTGTTTTCTGTTCTATTCATCAAAGCAGCACAATGGGGTGTTGTTGTCTGTTCTGTTCATCAAAGCAGCACAATGGGGTGTTGTTGTCTGTTCTGTTCATCAAAGCAGCACAATGGGGTGTTGTTGTCTGTTCTGTTCATCAAAGCAGCACAATGGGGTGTTGTTGTCTGTTCTGTTCATCAAAGCAGCACAATGGGGTGTTGTTGTCTGTTCTGTTCATCAAAGCAGCACAATGGGGTGTTGTTGTCTGTTCTGTTCATCAAAGCAGCACAATGGGGTGTTGTTGTCTGTTCTGTTCATCAAAGCAGCACAATGGGGTGTTGTTGTCTGTTCTGTTCATCAAAGCAGCACAATGGGGTGTTGTTGTCTATTCTGTTCATCAAAGCAGCACAATGGGGTGTTGTTGTCTGTTCTGTTCATCAAAGAATCACAATGGGGTGTTGTTGTCTGTTCTGTTCATCAAAGCAGCACAATGGGGTGTTGTTGTCTGTTCTGTTCATCAAAGCAGCACAATGGGGTGTTGTTGTCTGTTCTGTTCATCAAAGCAGCACAATGGGGTGTTGTTTTCTGTTCTGTTCATCAAAGCAGCACAATGGGGTGTTGTTGTCTGTTCTGTTCATCAAAGCAGCACAATGGGGTGTTGTTGTCTGTTCTGTTCATCAAAGCAGCACAATGGGGTGTTGTTGTCTGTTCTGTTCATCAAAGCAGCACAATGGGGTGTTGTTGTCTGTTCTGTTCATCAAAGCAGCACAATGATGTTGTCTGTTCTGTTCATCAAAGCAGCACAATGGGGTGTTGTTGTCTGTTCTGTTCATCAAAGCAGCACAATGGGGTGTTGTTGTCTGTTCTGTTCATCAAAGCAGCACAATGGGGTGTTGTTGTCTGTTCTGTTCATCAAAGCAGGACAGCGGGGTGTTGTTGTCTGTTCTGTTCATCAAAGCAGCACAATGGGGTGTTGTTGTCTGTTCTGTTCATCAAAGCAGCACAATGGGTGTTGTTGTCTGTTCTGTTCATCAAAGCAGCACAATGGGGTGTTGTTGTCTGTTCTGTTCATCAAAGCAGCACAATGGGGTGTTGTTGTCTGTTCTGTTCATCAAAGCAGCACAATGGGTGTGTTGTTGTCTGTTTGTTCATCAAAGCAGCACAATGGGGTGTTGTTGTCTGTTCTGTTCATCAAAGCAGCACAATGGGGTGTTGTTGTCTGTTCTGTTCATCAAAGCAGCACAATGGGGTGTTGTTGTCTGTTCTGTTCATCAAAGCAGCACAATGGGGTGTTGTTGTCTGTTCTGTTCATCAAAGCAGCACAATGGGGTGTTGTTGTCTGTTCTGTTCATCAAAGCAGCACAATGGGGTGTTGTTGTCTGTTCTGTTCATCTGTCGGTCGGTCTGCTTTTGTTTTCCCTGTCTGCCTGCACGTTTTCTCAAACAACTGAGCTGCGTATGTTTAGAAAACCCAATTTATATTTGGTCTGGTCTAACTGGCAAAACATCGCCTTCGAGAGGATATTTTCCTCAGCAGAGGGGCATTCCAATTCCCTAAAGAAGAATCATAGAAGGCAGCATACGTCAAAAAGCTTTTTTTTTCTCAAGAAAAGAAAGGGGAACAAATTAAGAAATGCAAGATAAATGCAATTTTTCATCGTTGGAAAGTGAGAAAGTGTTATCTCACACTCAGATTCCCTAAGGAGGCAACTCGAAAGCCAACTCACGTGGAAAAGCTTGTTCCACAAGAAAAGAAAAGGAAAAAAAAATGCACAAAACGCTAGATTTTCTCTAAAGATGAAACGTAGAAGTCAGCACACGTCAAAAAGCTTGTTCTCAAAAATAGAAAGGGGAATAAAATGAAGAAATGCAACATAAATGGCAAAATTTCGCCTTTGGAAAGTGAGAAAATGTTATTTCACACGTTAATTCCATTAAAAAAGCAACTCAGAAGCCAACAGACGCGGAAAAGCTTGTTTCTCAAGAAAAGAAAAGAAGGGAAAGAAACAGTGCAAGATTGTTTGCAAATGTTTCGCCTTCCAAAAGTGAGAAAGTATCTCACAGTCTGATTTCCCAAAGAACAAATTTAGAAGCCAACAGATGATGGAAAGCTTGTTTCTCAAGAAAAGAAAAGGTCAAAAAAGAAAAAATGCAAGAGTGTTAGCAAGTTTCCCCCCTTGAAAGGTGAGAAAGTATATCACACTCTGATTCCCAGAAGAAGCTCCTCAGAAGCCACAACACGTGGAAAAGTGTGTTTCTTGATTAAGGAAGAAAAAAAGAAAAAAAGAAAGGCAAGATAGTTTGCAAATCGTCGCCTTTGAAAAGTGAGAAGGTGTTATTTTTCATTTGGGCGGGGATGGTGTGATATATTTCATTAGGGCGGGGATGGTGTGATATATTTCATTAGGGCGGGGATGGTGTGATATATTTCATTAGGGCGGGGATGGTGTGATATATTTCATTAGGGCGGGGATGGTTTATATATTTCATTAGGGCGGGGATGGTGTGATATATTTCATTAGGGCGGGGATGGTGTGATATATATTTCATTAGGGCGGGGATGGTGTGATATATTTCATTAGGGCGGGGATGGTGTGATATATTTCATTAGGGCGGGGATGGTGTGATATATTTCATTTGGGCGGGGATGGAGGTGCAGAAGGGAGAGGGGAGGCGAGAGAGAACTCTGTTAAAGGCACTCATCATTTGCATATAATTATATAGATTCACTTTCGTTTCTGTGTTCTAGCTTTCTATATGGCTGATATTCAGGGTCGTTAATAGCGTGGTGAACCTGCGTGTATTTCGGATCACTCAACACTCTAGCGTATCTCTATACATCCATCCTGCAATTCTCTTCATGCATTCATCGTGCATTACTATGGGGTATCCGAATGTATTCAGAATCGTCCAATACAAAGGTTCTTCATGCATCGAGTGTTGTTCAACACTAGAGTGTATCTTCATCTATTTAGGGTCGTTGAATACCGTAGTGCATCTTCATGTATCCAGGGTCGTCCAACACTATAGTGTAACTTCATGTACCCAGGGTCGTCCAACACTATAGTGTATCTTCATGTATCCAGGGTCGTCCAACACTATAGTGTATCTTCATGTATCCAGGGTCGTCCAACACTATAGTGTATCTTCATGTATCCAGGGTCGTCCAACACTATAGTGTATCTTCATGTACCCAGAGTCGTCCAACACTATAGTGTATCTTCGTGTATCCAGGGTCGTCCAACACCATAGTATATCTTCATGTACCCAGGGTCGACCAACACTATAGTGTATCTTCATGTATCCAGGGTCGTCCAACACTATATTGTACCTTCATGTATCCAGGGTTGTCCAACACTATGGTGTATCTTCATGTATTTAGGATCGCCCAACTCTATAGTGTATCTTCATGTATCCAGGGTCGTCCAACACTATGGTGTATCTTCATGTATTTAGGATCGCCCAACTCTATAGTGTATCTTCATGTATCCAGGGTCGTCCAACACCACAGTATATCTTCATGCATTTAGGATCGCCCAACTCTATAGTGTATCTTCATGTATCTAAGGTCGTCCAACACCATAGTGCATCTTCTTGTATCCAAGGTCGTCCAACACTATAGTGTATCTTAATGTATCAAGGGTTGTCCAACACTATAGTGTATCTTCGTGAATCCAGGGTCGTCCAACACTATACTGTATCTTCATGTATCAAGGGTTGTCCAACACTAGAGTGTATCTTCATGTATTTAGGGTCGCCAAATACTATAGTGTATCTTCATGTATCCAGAGTCGTCCAACACTATAGTGTATTTTCATGAACTCTGGGTCGCCCAATACTATAGTGTATCTTTATGTATCCAGGGTCGTCCAACACTATAGTATATCTTCATGTACTCTGCGTCGCCCAATACTATAGTGTATCTTCATGTATCCAGAGTCGTCCAACACAATAGTGTATCTTCATGTATTTAGAGCCGTCCAACACTATAGTGTATCTTCATGTATTTAGAGCCGTCCAACACTATTGTGTATCTTCATGTATCCAGTGTTGTCCAATACTAGTGTGTTTTCAAGTATTCAGGGTCGTCCAACACTATAGTGTATCTTCATGTATCCAGGGTCGTCCAACACTATAGTGTATCTTCGTGTATTTAAAGGCTTCCAACACTATAGCGTATCTTCATGTATTTAGAGCCGTCCAACACTAGAGTGTATCTTCATGTATTTAGAGCCGTTCAACGCTATAGTCTATCTTCATGCATCCAGCATCGTCCAATTATATAGTGTAATTTCATGTACCCAGGGTCGTCCAACACTATAGTGTAACTTCATGTATCCAGGGTCGTCCAACAGTGTAGTGTGTTTTCATGAATCCAGGGTCGTCCAACACTATAGTGTATCTTCATGTATCCAGCGTCGTCCAGCACTATAGTGTATCTTCATGTACCCAGGCTCGTCCAACACTATAGTGTATCTTCATGTATCCAGGGTCGTCCAACACTATAGTGTATCTTCATGTGTCCAGGGTCGTCCAACACTGTAATGTATCTTCATGTATCCAGGGTCGTCCAACACCATAGTGTAACTTCATATATCCAGGGTCGTCCAACACTATAGTGTATCTTCATGTATCCAGGGTCGTCCAACACTATAGTGTATCTTCATGTATTTAAAGGCGTCCAACACTATAGTGTATCTTCATGTATTTAGAGCCGTCCAACGCTATAGTCTATCTTCATGTACCCAACATCGTCCAACGCTATAGTGTAACTTCATGTATCCAGGGTCGTCCAACACTGTGGTGTATCTTCATGTATCCAGGGTCGTCCAACACTATAGTGTATCTTCATGTATGCAGGGTCGTCCAACACTATAGTGTATCTTCATGTAAGCAGGATCGTCCAACACTATAGTGTATCTTCATGTATCCAGGGTCGTCCAACACTATAGTGTATCTTCATGTATGCAGGATCGTCCAACACTATAGTGTAACCTCATGTGTCCAGGGTCGTCCAACACTATAGTGTATCTTCATGTATCCAGGGTCGTCCAACACTATAGTATATCTTCATGTACCCAGGGTCATCCAACACTATAATGTATCTTCATGTATCCAGGGTCGTCCAACACTATAGTGTATCTTCATGTATCCAGGGTCGTCCAACACTATAGTGTATCTTCATGTATCCAGGGTCGTCCAACACTATAGTGTATCTTCATGTGTCCAGGGTCGTCCAACACTATAGTGTATCTTCATGTATACAGGGTCGTCCAACACTATAGTGTATCTTCATGTATGCAGGATCGTCCAACACAATAGTGTATCTTCATGTATCCAGGGTCGTCCAACACTAT
>CM031622.1:58245100-58260100 GCA_018398815.1 Conus ventricosus | reverse complement strand
ATAAAGAAAAAACCGTTACAGGCCGTTACAGCCGTTAGTAACGGCTATACCGGTAAACTAAACATCGGCATCATCTGTGGCCCATAATGAACATACCTAGAAATTTCCAGGAAGATCGGCCCAGTAGTTTTGTCTGGAGCAAGTGGAACACATTTTGACCACGGACACACAGACAGACAGACAGACAGACAGACAGACAGACAGACACACACACACACCACACACACACACACACACACACACACACACACACAGCATTTCTTCGTTCCCATTCTAAAAGTACTCCCTGTTCTATAAGAACTGGGAGTACAAAGAGAGAGAGAGAGAATAATGTGTGGTGTGTGTGTGTGTGTGTGTGGTTGTGTGTGTGTGTGTGTGTGTGTGTGTGTGTGTGTGTGTGCGCGCGCGCGCGCGCGCGCGCACGCGCGCGCGTGTGTGTGTGAATCAATGCACGAGTCCCACTAACTAACCGCTGACCTAGTTTAGCAGTGCGGCAGTACCAGAACAAGTAGTCCTCAGCACGGAGGAAGAGCTCGACTATTATGGACTAGAATTCAGAACTGAGCATGGTGGTGCACAGACAGATGGTCAGTGACAGCAGTTGAACCCCCTCTCCACAGCTTCTCATCCCGGCTTTGACAGTTGTTCACGGCAAGACGAACGTCCAGTTGACCCTCAGGCTGTCGTTGTGGAAGAGTCCACACGCCAAGCCAGGTAAAAATTATAGAGGAGAAAAGACGAACGTCCAGTTGACCCTCAGGCTGTCGTTGAGGAACGCCAAGCCAGGTAAGAATCATAGGGGGAAAGACGAAAGTGCAGTTTTTAACTTTCAGGCTGCCGTTTAGGAAGAGTTTCCACCCACAAAGCAATTTAAAAAAAAAAATTACAAGGATGAAAGATCAAACGACTTGTTTGAAAGAGAGAGGAGAGAGAGAGAGAGAGAGAGACACTTGACACTTGATGCGTGTTAAACGCCGCGCCATTTATTGTGGGGCCAAGGTCCATTCACAAAGAGTTTGCAGCGTCAGTTTCAATTTTATAGAAACAAAAATAAACCACTCTACAAAGGCAAGATAAAAGTATAACAATAATATTTCTATTAACTTCAGTGTCAACCATATATATACTTAGCGCCATTAAAAACGCACGGGTCCGAAGAACAAAATAACTCGACAGAGGTAAATCAGTTAGGGACATCCAAGCACATGTTTGAATATGTATGAATAACAGTTATGTTTAACGTTAGGGGTAAATAAAGGTGTAAGGTAGATTAAAAGGAACAGGATATAAGATGAAAAGAACACATATATATATTCATTATATATACATATATACATATTCAAACATGTGCTTGGATGTGCTGAACATTATGGCGTTCAGTAATCGCAAACACAACTGGCGTCAAAAAAGCAAAGTCACCATTCAATACCGGGTGTGGCCAGACACGCTGGGCATGAGCGTTGCGACAAGCACATGAAACACGGACAGCTGAAGACAGCCGTGGCACGCCGCCAACCTGCCCCACGTAACAACCAGGAACTGATTCAGGCTGTGCAGGACGAGTGGAATCGGATCCCGCAACACAGGCTCATGATACTGGTGCGATCCATGCGTCGTCGCTGCACTGCTTGTTTGGCAGCCAGAGGGGGACACACCCGGTATTGAATGGTGACTTTGCTTTTTTGACGCCAGTTGTGTTTGCGATTACTGAACGCCAAATGTTCAGCACATGTTGTCCATTGCGCACTTCTTTTCTGTTCATGACTTTGTCATTCAACATTAAAGTTTTCATACCCCTAACTGATTTACCTCTGTCGAGTTATTTTGTTCTTCTGACCCGTGCGTTTTTAATGGCGCTAAGTATATATATATATATATATATTCCGTTGAAGAAGAAGAAGACATCCAAGCACATGTTTGAATATGTATATATGTATATATAATGAATATATATATATTGTGTTCTTTTCATCTTATATCCTGTTCCTTTTAATCTACCTTACACCTTTATTTACCCCTAACGTTAAACATAACTGTTATTCATACATATTCAAACATGTGCTTGGATGTCTTATTGTTATTAAAACATTTCCATCGAAATCGTCTCAGTTTATATCTCAACCATGCTTCTACTGTCCTCAGCTTTCATCCCTATTCTTTATGTTATACTGGGTAGCCCATAGTTATCAGATTTAACTTTCAGTTCATACACAAATCCTGAATTCAAAACACGCACATATATAAATACAGTTATTGCACACATCTATATTCGAACAAACACGCATATAAATTCAAGTCATGCAAACATTACTCCACACTACATAACCAGTCTACACAATCTATTATTAATAATGCAGTATCTTCTTCTTCTTCTTCTTCCCTTGAGTCGCCACAATCAACAGGCCTGATATTATGGACTATAAACGGGGGATCTGCTGCCAAAAAACAAAACAAAAAAAAAACCTATTCTTTACTTCCTTTTCATAAACATGAGATTACACACATTCATACCACAAAGTGACACCCCCCACCCCTAACTTACCTACTCACTAGCCTACACAAAAAAGCAAAACCACAAAAAAAAGGTAAAAACTAAGTGGGGAGCTGCCAGCAGCTACCACGGTCGCTTTTCACTATGGACGAGCTGGCCCCAGGCTGCAGTAGGCAGCTCAGGCCCGCAACTTTCCACTCATCCATGCACGCAACAAGACAGCTTTATTTAGAAATCTACTGAAGGTGCCTATTGACCAGTGACACAAATGTGTCAGTGGTTTTGGCATCAACACTGAACAGTATTCTGGGGTAGGGAGTTCCAGTCCACAATTGTTCGTGGGAGGAACGACATTAGCCGGTAGTCGATGTCTGCAGCTAGTTGGCTGAACTGCTGGGTCGTGACCTCGTCGCTCTCTCTTCTTGGGAGGATGGAGTTGCTGTTTTAACCTCGGGCAGCTGACAGGTTGTTCTTGATTTTATACAGCATGGAGAGCCTTGCTTTCTTCCTTCTGTCCTCAAGGGACGTCCAACCTAGAGTCTGCAGCATGCTGGTAACGCTGGCAGTACGTTGTAGCGGTTAAGCACGGGGGGGGGGGGGGGGGGGGGGGGGGGGGGGGGGGGGGGGGGGGGGATAGCTCAGTTGGTAGAGCGCCGGACTCGTGATCCTGTGGTTGCGGGTTCGAATTTCGGTATAGGGGATTTTTCCCTCGGAGTTACATTGGTTCTGACTCCATCCCCCATATAGTCGTTCGGATGGGACTATAAACCGAGGTCTAGTCTGTGTCACATGCACTAAAGATCATACACGGACTCTAAAGATCCCGATGCTCATGTCCTATACTAAGACGGGTGAGTACCGGCTACACGAAAATACACAATGCATGCAACCTGTGTGCCATAATAGTCTACTTGAAGACTGTGAGCACGGGGCAGGTTAAACATCCCCATCTGGAAAGAAGAAAGGAGAGCACAAATCTTCTTTTTTCTTCTTTTTCCCCAAAATTTACGGGTTCACTCAAAAACAAGGGGGGTCCCACCCGCAAAAATTTTTCTTTTTTCTTACATATTACATCATCGTTTTTACGCATTTCATGTATTTTTTTAACCCCCGTCCCTATTATTTAACTACTACTACAAATTTAAAACGCCTTTCCCAAAATTACTTTTTTATACTACTACAAAAAACCCGTCGGGCCCCCAGGGCCCGTACAGCGCTTTTACGGTCCCTGGTCTGACCAAAGACGGGACGCCCTAGGTGCCCCTACTCTGTAAAATTCCTTTTTTCTGCGAAAATGCCCCTTTTTTTCCTTTTTTTTTTTAATTCGCCCCTTTTTGGGCCGTGCCCCCCCCATATAATGGCCCTAGTTAAGCAAGCGCGTTGCCTGCTTTCCTTTTCAAGATGGCGGGGTTTTCCTTTTTTAAGTTTCGTACTATTTAACTTTATAAATTTTTAATTTCGTCCCATGTTCGGGGTTTTCCTGGAGTGAAATTTTTGATTTGGTTTTCTTTTTCATTTTAAAACGGTTGGTACCTTTTTTTTTTTTTATTTGCTCTTGAAAATTTGGTTGATATTTTTTTGTGACAAAAGGGCCTCGAGCAGGCAATAAAAAATATAAAATCTGCCTTAAAAAGAAAGGTTTAGTATTTGTATAGTAGGGAGGCTTCTTTTGCCTAGACCTCGCGGCTATCATGGGTCCCCCCAAAATTTCTTCACTTTTGGGTCATATGGCATCCCTACAATTAATATCTTCATTGCAATCCACCCCATATCAGGGAAACAAAAAAAAATTTTTGAAATCTTTAAACAAAGAAAATTCTTGAAAAAAAATATCGGGTGCAAAATTTTAATGGTAGTGGGTATTTCTTTCCCAGTGGTTCCCCAAATTTATGAAAATAAAATTTACTTTTGGATTATTTTTACGGGCCCTTTCAAAAAATCTTTCCTTCTGAGTTTCTGGGGTCCCTCGAAGTTTGGGGGAAAAAAAAAAAGGGAAAGTTTTCAAGGGTCAATATAAACTTTACCTTTAAAAAAGACCCTTTTACTTGAATTAGGTCACCTTTGGAACCTTTTTCCCCCTCACGAGGTGGTTTCAAATTTTTTCCCTTTTTTCATTATATATTTTTTTTTGCAAAGCTTAAAGGAAATTTGGTAGCTTTTTCTTTAAACCCTTTTTTCCTAACTTTAAATTGTTGACGTTTTAAAAAAAAAGGGTTTCCAAATCAAATTGCTTACTCCAAATGGGGGCCGACAAAAGCTTTTTTAAAATTTTTCAAAAAAGTATTTTTTAAATCAAAAATAATTTTTTAAAAACCCCTTTTTTTTGATCCCTAAAAAATTGGTTGCTTTATTTACCCACTCTTTTTTGTGGGGGTTTAAAAAAGGGGTCCAAATTTTTGGGAAACAACCTGCTATCAAAGGGGGTAACCCCCAAAGGGCTTTTTCTTCAGTAAGAGCCCTACTTGGTGAAAAACCTCATTCTCCATCATTTTTTTATTCTTTTTTTTTTGATTATTTTTTCCTAAAGTGAAAATACACCCCCTTTTGGTCATGTTTAAAAATACGGGTTTCCCCCCCGGGACTCCCCCCCACTCTTGCATTTCATATCGTTTTGAATACAAGAAAACTCTTTGAGTACAATTGTAAATTTTAGTTCATCGCAAATTTTAATTTTTACAGGGAAACTGAAAAAGGTTTTTGGGAAAGATTTTTTATAAAAATATTGAAAAAAAACCCGGTCCCATTTAAAATTTTTCCTTGGGGAAAACCCATAAGTACTTTACATTTTTTTGTTTTTGGTTTCCCCCTTCCCTTTTGACTTGGGTTTCTATCATTCGGGAAATTTTTTGACCTTTTTAAATAAGGGTTTCCCCCAATCCCGGGAATGCTGCTAGTTTTTATAAGGAGTCTCTTAAGCGGAAGGGTTTATAAAAAGCTTTTTAAAACCCCATGTATAGGGAATCAATTCCTTTTTCTGCATTTTGAATTGTTGTTAAAACCTCCATAACCTCAAACCAGTGGGTGAACCTATCGTTTTTTTTGGGAAAAACCATGTGCTGAAAATAGGAGACCATTGGCTCGGGCCCTTACTTTCAAAAACCCCTTGCAAAAGATACAAGAAAGATTTTAACGGCCCTGAAAGTTGCTGGGTTTTTCCCCTTTTGTACCTTTTTTAAAAAAAATCGTTTTGTCACCTCTCCCTTTTTTCCTTTTCGGGTAATAAAACCAGTTTCAAGTTTTCCCTTATTAAAAAAATTAAAAACAGTGGAACGGGATTTTCCTCAAAACAGCTTTTTTTTTTAGTCCCCCTTGGGGGCAATAAATCAGGACCCGTCCCTTTATTTGGGTTTTAAGTTTTTTTTAATTTTACTCCCCAAGTTTGGGGGAAGTGACTCGAATTTTTTAAACCCATTACCCCTTTTTTTGGAATTTAACTCCTTCCCCTCAAGCCCGGGAATGCGCAAAAATTTTTCCCTTGGGTAAAAAACTAAAAAAAAATGTTTTTAACCCTTTGAGCCTTATCCATGTCATCCACCGCAAATGTACCCCTCAGGGCTCTTTAATTTCACTTATACCCCCCTATCATTTTCATTTGGGTTTTGCACATACCTCCAAAACTTTTTGGGGTTTAATTTTTCCTTTTTGGGCGATCTGCTTTCATAAACTCTTTTTATTCTTTTTTAAAAAAACTTTTTCATTTGTTTTTTTCCTTTATGTATTTTAATAAGCATAAAAAATGATTTATGGTAAGGTATCTTTTGAATGGTTTTAATTTTTTTTTTTTGATATCTGAACGCTTTCTTAAAATTTATCCATTTCGGTTTTACTTTTTTTTTTTTAGTATCCCTAACTTTAACCCTTTTTTGGGTACATTTCCCATTAAACCCTTTTGGGAGTAATTTTTTTTTTTTTAGTTTCCAACTCTTTTTCGCTAATTTTTTTGACAAACACCGCCCCAAACATGAACCTTTACAATCTTTTTAAACTTATAAAAATCACCCCTTTGCAAGTTTTAAATAAAAACTTAACCCGTTTTTTTTCCTTTTTTTATTAGAAAATTTTGAAGCTGAAATTCCAAAAAAATCCCTGGTCACTTTTTCCCCCCTGGGGCAAGATGCAAAAATGTCCCCAAATAAAAAAATTTTTCTTCGCTTAAAAAGTATCCAGTCCCTCCAATTTTTAGGGGGTTTTTTTCAACTCTCCTCCCCTTTTCCCGGGTTTGGGTTACATTTTTTGTTCAAAAAGGAAAACAGCACATTTTGTTTTAAAGCTGTTTATTTTTTTTTTTCCCGTCCATTTTCCATCCCAATGGACGCCTGGAAAATTAAAGTCGCCCATAATACACCCTTAGTATACTTCGATACCATATCAGATTTAAGTATTTGAAAAAATTTTTCTTATCATTTTCTTCACTGCTAGTGTTTGGGCTTCGGTAAATACATCCAAATAAAAATTTTACCATCTTGGACACTTTCGACTGAGCACCACACACTTTCCTGAAATTCACACACATTTATTTCCTCACACTCTCGCGCATTCATTGACTCTCGACATATAATGCTACACCTCTTAACTGGTTTTGTTTACAAACATGTCATAATTAGGGATGGCAAACTCTGATTCATTCAAAACATTTGGGTGCTTCGGTTTTATTTCCGTCAGTGCTATAACACTTAGGCTTGATCTCTTCTATTCTTGTAAATAACTCATCTTTTTTATTCAGTAAACCATCAACATTAGAGTATAAAACTGAAAACCCCTTCTTCCTTCCTGAAAAAATCTTCCTTTTTTCTGTCTACTATTTATACTATTTACATGGTTTGTATTCTTCAGTCGTTCTGTCTTGGTTTGGGGTCTGTGGCAGACTCTAGGCCTCCACCTGTTCGTTGGTCGTTACCAGCCCCCTTTGTCAGAACCACAATCTTGCCGTTCTTATTGCTAGGTTTTGTTCGCCTGCCTCACTTCTTTTTTTCTCAACTCTGAGAGCCTGATTGATTTCTCTTTGTTTTTGGTGTAGTCGGGATTCACATAAATTCGGTCTTGCTGTTTGGGGACGTTCTTGTTCAGTTCTGGAGCTTTTCTAACGATCTCCTCTTTTTTTCTTCAGTTTTGAGTGTAACTCTCAACATCCTTGGTTTATTTCCCCCTTCCCTTCCCAGCCTGACAGGTTCTGTAACATCATCTGCCTCAACATCAACAAGTTTGGCAAGCATGGGATTTGGCAGCTTCGAGATCTTCCTCTTTTCTCTCTGAATTGACGTTTTAGCGCTCTCCTTCAGGTTCACATAACAACATTCTTTTTTCTCTTCTCCACCTCCAACTTTTCTTCCAACATTTCACCTAGTTTTCTGTCCACAACCTCCTCCATCTTTTCCTCCAACTTTTCACCCATCAACCCCTTTTCCAGACTTTCAAGCCGAGCACTTAAAGAGTGAACCAGCGGGATGAGATCAAGTAGTTTAATCCAGTCTGTTATCCTGCCTGGACTTTATTTGGCCTGATCAGTAAGACACGGCTGACATACCCATTGTAAGTTAGGCTGACGGGGGTCGGATAACGCCCCGAATGCTGATGCGTTCAATCCGGGATTGCGATGGTTCCCTTATGCAGCTAGTGAAGAGTTTTCATATCTGTAACATATTTTCTTAATTTCATGTTCCCAGTTTCTTCATTTTCAAACTCCCCCCTCCCCCTCCAAATCTTTGCCAAGTCGATAGCCGATAGCTCAGTTGGTAGAGCGCCGGACTCGTGATCCTGGGTTGCGGGTTCGAATTTCGGCAGAGGGGGATTTTTCCTCGGAGTTAACATTGGTTCTGACTCCATCCCCCATATAGTCGTTCGGATGGGACTATAAACCGAGGTCTAGTCTGTGTCACATGCATTAAAGATCATACACGGATTCTAAAGATCCCGATGCTCATGTCCTAAGACGGGTGAGTACCGGCTACACGAAAATACACAATGCATGCAACCTGTGTGCCAGAATAGTCTACTTGAAGACTGTGAGCACGGGGCAGGTTAAACATCCCCATCTGGAAGAAGAAGAAGAAGACTATGAAGACAGTTCAGTTGTTGGCCTGGGCTTGTTTCCCCCCCCCCCCCCCCCCCCCCCCCCCCCCCCCCCACTATTAGATTGTTCGTCTGTGTAATTGTCTGACTTTATTCAAGTTTAAAAGGCTGTGCCACTCTTGAATAAAAGTGTTGCTCTGTGTTAGGTTTTCTTATGGGAGCAAAAATTACCCCACTTGTTTACTGTTTATTGTTTACTGTTCCCTGCCTCACTTCATTTCCAAATTTGTTGTTACGTTCCATGTAGTAATGCACGGTTTCTGCGCACGTAGGCAAACTCAGCGGAAGAGCATCTCGCGTGAGAAGTGTTTACTGACACTCGGGTAAACAAGCAGACGAATTCCGGCAGTACGACAGGGAGCTTGAAGAGTGCGGTTCGGCAAACTTGTAGTCCAAGGGCCACACCACCAAAAAAGGCCTAGAAAATGAAAGTGTCGGCTAGGTCTTCGCATTGAAATTTTTTGATCGATTTGGAAAGAGGGTCAGTAGTGTATTACTTTTTGACATACTAGAACTTTGAACTCAATCTAGTTTGTGAGAAATATGCATTTAAAAGTGGTACTTCCAGTCAAAAAGACAAGTATTTTTTTAAACAAGCAAAATCTGAAAAATAGTCAAATGACATATTCCAAAACCAACTTTCAGACACCTCAGGTAATAATAATGTAAGTTCTAAGGTACTGGGTTCATAACGGGCACAAAAAGACCAAAAAACAACATAAAAATCAATTTACCTGATTCTGAGAATGAATCATGTCCCTTAGCTGAACTGATGCAGTCCCTACGTGCACATATATAATTATTTCAATTGAAATCGGCCCACATTCTACACAGTTCAAGTCAAGCATAGCACATATATTCACTGAATTATGTTCACATTCTATTTTTGCAGTCACTTTAGATGACTGTCCACCGGTGAAAGTATGAATTTTGGCATATATACTGATTGATCACAAATAATACAGTTTTCTGGTCTAAATGTTCAGCAAAGTCCATGCTTCTGTTCAGTTCAGTTCAGTTCAGTTCACTTGGGACTTTGATAGCCTCACAGCTTTTTGTGTCCCAATCATCTTATTTCATAAACATTGGTTGCTTAATGCATGCATATGCTCAGGATATTCTAGCAATCAAATTGAAATTTTAACATATTTAACTCAGCGTTAGTATCCAGAAGGTTTTTAAAAGTATTCAAATCTTTTGCTTTTTTAATGTGTGCAGGTAGTTTGTTCCAATACGGTGCCACTCTGTTACTAAATGAAAATTTTCTAATATTAGTGCGACAATATTTAATTTTTATTTTGTTATCAGAATTTCTTGTAATTTGATTAGTGGTTAGTTGAAAAAATGTGTTAAAATTTGTACTGTTAAGTCCCTTAAATAGCTTGTAAGTCTCAATCAAGTCTCCCCTTATTCGTCGGAACTTTAACGATGGTAAATTTAACCTTCGCAATCTATCTGCATAGCTAACATATTTGAATTCCTTAATTAACAAGGTGGCTCTTTTTTGTACTTTCTCAATACTTGCTGATTGCCTTTTTAAATAAGGGCTCCATATCACATTTCCATACTCCAGGTGGGGTCTAACTAATGCCTTATATAGTAATGTAAAAACTGCAGTATCCAAATATGAAAAACTCAAAAAGACCGTCTGATTATGCCGAGCATTTTATTTGCTTTCATCAATGTTACACTGTTTATGTGCTTGTTTATGTGATTCTGCAGAGGATAGTGTTGACTGTTGACTATTTTCAGGTCTAAATGTTCAGTGAAGTCCATGCTTCTGCAGAGGATAGTCTTGACTGTTGACATGTCTGTAGCACTGCCATCAATGACTGGAAGGTATGTCACAGAAGCACAGGCTGGCACTTCCTTCTGAACAGCTGCATTAAATCCAGTCCAGGGTGGCAAAGGAAGGCTTTCAAGTGACTGGGCACATAGCTTGAGCACAAAATACAACATGTCTTGTTTTACAATGGTCACTTTGACATTTTGTTGTGCAGCTCTAGTTCTGCAAACTGAGGATCTGTCCTCATCTTTTTAGAGAAATACACAATGTTAGTCTCAGCACACTCCAGTTTTCTTTTCCTGGAATTGCTGACATTACAATTATGGGTAGTGGCATTTTCCACAAATGTAGCTGGCAAAGGATGTTGTCCACACTGAATTGCAATCCCATTCACACAATGTGTTGTGTTTTGTCCATTCATAGTTTCTTCTTGGAAGTCAGTGTTGTCCAATACCAGTGACGTGTTGCATATTGAGACCTGTTCATAGAAGATGGCACTGGCTTTCTCATTTCAGCTTCAGCGATAGAAGTCTCTGAAGTGTTATCTGTGGGATATGCCCAAGCCCATTCAGTATGTTGACAAGTCTTCCTGATCCTGTTATGTGTCTTACCGCCAACCCAAGCATGATCTGCTTTGGTGCAATTCTTGTTTGCCAAGGAAATGATGTTCTGTGAGATGGATAGTATATTTTGCTTTACATCTCATGGAACATGTACATGATCCTGTTCAATTCACACATGAAACCACAGATCCAGGCAATGAAGTTCAATAATTCAGCAAGAACAATTTTTAAAAGATCAATTGTCTTCATAAATTTCCATCATCTGAAGAAGGAGACCATGAAGCTATTTTTGGAGTTGTTCTCAAAACATTCCTCACAGAAAGAGCAGACATGTAAAGTTGCTTCCATTCATTTACTGAATCATCACTTGCAGCTTCTGTAGTTATCTCTGACTGTTTTATCCTAGTCACAAGCCTTTGTCTTACTGTCACAAATTTGCTGACATTCAGCAATAGAGTCTGTAACAGCTGTATTCCTCTGGGCCTTAAGATCCTGAGTATAGATGACACTTTGGCTTCACCACTTTGGCTTCACAAGGGGAGTATTGTGCATGTTTATGTCTGTATTTTTTTGTCGCTGAGGAAGGCATTTTGCCGAAAATTTCTTGTCCTGTTTTGTGTCGTGCATTAAATCGTCGTTACTTCACACTTTGTTTTGTGTGCTCTTCTGCTTTTTTGTCGTGTTTCAGTAACGCCGCAGTTTGTTTAATTTGACATCATTGTTAGACTCATTACTCTCTTAAGTCACTGTCTTCTGATTCGTCACTGTTGTCAGTTTCAGTGTCTTCTAGTTCTGTGCTCACAACAATGCTCTGCCCAGCACTGGAAAAAAACCACACCACCTCCTGTGACTTGCTTTTGCACCTTTGCCCTGCAAAAATAATGTAAGAGTTTACTGCCTGAAGGCATGTTTTCAAATATATGTGCTTCTACAATGTTTGCTCAAAGAAATATTTTCCTCTTCTTGACATGTTTGCCTAAGCAGTCTGTTGAGCTTAGTGATGGCGGCAATTCTTCCACCCTTCCACAGTTGTGGTTCTATGACATTCATACAGAATGAATCAAAAGATTTCTGCAATGGGCGTGGTGAACACAGGGTAGAAGTTGACTCGGATGAACCATCACAATCGGTTGTTTTGGCCTTCACTGCCCCTTGGATGTTGTATGCATCAGATTCTGTACCAGGAGTTGTGATACCTGTGAGAGCAATGAAGATTGATATTAAAACTAAGACAAGAGGCTCAGAGTGAGGGAGGTAGGGAGAGATAAGATAATGTTGCTTATAGCCCAGCCGACCGCAAAGGGCCACATCAGGGCTGAGGTAGGGAGAGAGGCAGGGGGGCAAAAGGAGAGGGAGGTAGGGAGAGAGGGAGAGGGGCAAAAGGAGAGGGAGGTAGGGAGAGAGGGAGAGGGCAAAAGGAGAGGGAGGTAGGGAGAGAGGCAGGGGGCAAAAGGAGAGGGAGGTAGGGAGAGAGGGAGAGGGGCAAAAGGAGAGGGAGGTAGGGAGAGAGGGAGAGGGGCAAAGGAGAGGGAGGTAGGGAGAGAGAGGAGAGGGAGGTAGGGAAGAGAGGGGAGGGGCAAAAGGAGAGGGAGAGAGGGAGAGGGGCAAAAGGAGAGGGAGGTAGGGAGAGAGGGAGAGGGGCAAAAGGAGAGGGAGGTAGGGAGAGAGGGAGAGGGGCAAAAGGAGAGGGAGGTAGGGAGAGAGGGAGAGGGGCAAAAGGAGAGGGAGGTAGGGAGAGAGGGAGAGGGGCAAAAGGAGAGGGAGGTAGGGAGAGAGGGAGAGGGGCAAAAGGAGAGGGAGGTAGGGAGAGAGGGAGAGGGGCAAAAGGAGAGGGAGGTAGGGAGAGAGGGAGAGGGGCAAAAGGAGAGGGAGGTAGGGAGAGGGGCAAAAGGAGAGGGAGGTAGGGAGAGAGGGAGAGGGGCAAAAGGAGAGGGAGGTAGGGAGAGAGGAGAGGGGCAAAAGGAGAGGGAGGTAGGGAGAGAGGCAAAAGGAGAGGGAGGTAGGGAGAGGGGCAAAAGGAGAGGGAGGTAGGGAGAGAGGCAAAAGGAGAGGGAGGTGGCAGGGAGAACAGGTAGGGAGAATAATAGAAAAAGTTTTGAAATATATTGGTGAATTCTTAAAACAAAATAAATAATAGCAACATAACCACAGTCACATCATCATCCCTATTATCATCATCACTTTTTAAAAAGTAAATACAATAACAAAAACCATCCCAGCAATTGGTAACTCTCAAAAGGCAGTAATACTGGCACCAAAGTAAAATGGGGTAAGGAAGAAAGTGGATTGAGATTAGCATACCATGAATATGGAAAAAAAGGAATGCACTATAATGAAGTTCCACCGCAAAAAAGGTAGCTTGACTAGGAGGAGAATGGTGACAGGATGAATGAATTAGAAAGAAAACTGATGAAACATTATGACCAAAAGGGATGTTAGATGAGAGAAAAAAAATCCCAAATGAGAAAGTAGGTCTAACGTACTAATTTTGTTGTTGTTGTTGTTCTTCAAACAAGAATCTCTGAACATTTTATTTCTGCATCTGTCAGTCTCTTGAGCACACCACTCATGTGCAGAGTGACACACGTACAATGACACCTTTCATACACTTCTCAACAAAAACAAGAAAAACAACAGCAACACACACACCACACACACACACACACACACACACACACACACACACACACACAACACAAACACAACACACACACACACACATGAGGCGCCCAGCATGCGTGAAAGAGAGAGAGAGGTCTTCAGTGTAAAAATGGGTTGAGTATGTGAACTTACTTTGCCTCCACAGCTAGAAAGTCCAGTCTGTACTGAATGTCATGGAGGACATCAGCTCTCTGAAGACTGACAACGGCATCATAGAATCCTTCTGCTGAAGGGCCTCCCTGTTGGTATCAGGATAACAGGATAACAATTTTATTTGTCCAAAAGATAGAAAATTCATTTTCGACAGCACAGCAACCATATACCAGGACAACACACACACACACACACACACACACACACACACACACACACACACACCACACACACACACACACACACAATTGTTTTAAGAACCAGTAGAGATAAGAGTAACGACATTCAGCTGTTCATCATGTGCATGGACGGATCCTGTTGTATAATCTGATGGCACTAGGAGGAATGAGTTGGAGAGTCTGTCTGTCCTTGTCCTGACACTCACAGTCTGCCAGAGTCCCTCGCCGACCTCCGAGAGTCCAGTTCACTGTGCAAGGGGTGTGATGGGTCACCGAGGATTGCCTGCACACGTCTCAGCACTTTCTTCTCGTAGAGATCATGGGGGCCAGCCACGTCCGACCCGATCACATCCCTCGCTGTGCGAGTGAGCTTGGTCAGCTTGCCGACATCCCCCTCCCCCAGGCTGCCAAAGAAGCACAGACTGTTGAAGGTTATGACGCTCTGCACAGTGCTGGTGTAGAACATTTGCAGGATGGCTGGGAGAGAACAGGGAAACCTTCATTCTGGGCCACCTTCGCCCTCAACCAGTTTCGGGCGAAAGTGACCCAGAATAAAGGTTTCCCTGTTCTCTGACAAGTAAGACTTCAATAACCAAAAAATAACGATTATCTACAAACAAACATACTGTGTAGGGGTTTTCTGTTTTTAATACTAATTTACTAAACTTTTCAGACTTTAATTTTTGTTTAATCCTGTGTTTTTCCTGGTCATTTTCAATAATATCATTTTCGCGCAAACATTCATCAAATGAGTCTCTGTCTTTCATATGAAATAGAACTACAGTCTTTAACTGTTCTCTAAAGTCTTTTAAAACCGAGTTATATTTTTGACATAAAATCCACACACTTATTCCAGCATGTCTTCCGCTGAAAGCTAGTTTCGACAAAGTGTTTCTCTTTTTAACTATGTCTCTTTCTGCTGAACAGTCATCTATAATAAATAGTGTCTGCGTTCCTTCAAACAGTCTATAAAACTGTTCTAAACACTCACTCAGTTTATGCTGGGGTCAACTAAATATATGTCATCATCTGTCCATATAAACCTCTATCAGATATGCTTGTTCTTTAAATGTTGGACAGAAAACACATATGATTAAA
>CM031622.1:58214688-58244100 GCA_018398815.1 Conus ventricosus | reverse complement strand
ATCTACTAAAAACATACCTTCGCCAAACCTCAATGCTATATGAAAAGAATGATAGAACAGACAGAAAGGTTTATCAAAAATATGAGATGGAAGGCATTTTCTTTTTAAACCCTAATGCCAGAGAGAAGATAAAAACACATATGACTTCAAAACATGGCGAGCTCCACCAGCCATCGAAGACATGAAGACATTTGAGGATAAAATGAAAAGGATGATTGCCAATATAGAATTCAAAACATCAAACAATGAATTCCAAACATCGTTAAAAAATGAAATCAAACAAATCCAAAATGACAAAAAAATATTTGTGAAAGCAGACAAAACCAGCAACTTCTACAAAATGGAAACTAAAGAGTACTCACAGCTTCTCGACAAAAACATCCAAAAAAAATTACAAAAAAGCTGATAAAACTACATACGAGTACATTAGAAAAAAAGAAAAGGAGCTTGTGCACCAAATGGACCTAAGCGATAGAGTGGAGACAACAGCAGCAAGAGAAGCTTTCATAACACTTAAAGACCACAAACCCAACTTCCTGAATAACCAACATGCAGATTGATAAACCCATCCAAATCTGAATAGGAAAAATCAGCAAAAAAATCTTAGAAAAAGCCATAAAAAACATAAGAGAACACTGAACTCAACCTCTGGAAAAACACATACGAAGCCATACAATGGTTCAAGAAACTCAACAAGCAAGATAATACAGTTTTTATAACATTTGATATAGTAGACTTCTACACATCTATGATGAAGATCTGCTCACCAAAGCTATAAAATTTGCCAGCAAATACACTGAAATATCAGGGTCAGAAATGGAAATCATTTTCCATACAAAGAAAACTCTACTACACAGCAAAAATGAAATCTGGACCAAGAGCGCAAACAAGAATTCAACTTTTGATGTCACAATGGGATCGTATGATGGTGCCGAAACTTGCGAACTTGTCGGACTGTTCATGCTGTCTAACATTCAAAAAAAACTTGGAAAACAAGTCGGACTGTACAGGGAGACGGCCTCGCTGCGCTGAAGACAACCCTAGAAACATTGAAAATAAGAAAAAAGAACTGTGTAAAATCTTCCAAAACCAAAATCTAAAAATCACTATAGAAGCAAATAAAAAGATAGTGAACTATCTAGATAAAACGTTTGATCACAACCACACATCTAGAAACCATACAAAAAACCAAATGATAACACCGTGTCTATGTAAATATCAAAATTAACCATCCACCTCCATACTAAAAAACCCAATACCCAGAGGCATAAAAAAGTGGCGGAGGTGCGAAAGATTATCTAACCTGTCTTGCAATGAAACAGCATTCAATAACGCTGCAGCCTGAATAATCAATAAGCGTATACAAACAAAAGTGGCTTACAACTACAAACTAACAATATGACCCAGATAATAACATGAGCATGACACAAGAAGAACAGGAAAAAAAGGATCATATGGTAACAACCCCGCCATAAGTACGGAAGAGTGACAACAAATATAGGGAAAGAATTCTTTAGAATCCTAAAACAACATCATTCGCCAAAAAGAGCACAAATTATCCAAGATAATCAACAAAAACAGCATCAAATTTATCATAAACTCAATGTATGACCCAAACCTAAAAACATCATTGAATCAACCAAACAAAATGAAAAGCATACAGAGAAAAACGAGGGTGATGAAAGGAAATCTGCAACTGAATCAAGAAAGAACAGTGCCCTCGAGCAACAAATGCCTCTACAACAGCATTGTGTACCAAGCCACTGTAACACATAGAACGCAGAAAGAAACATAAATAGGTATCACTGAAAACCAATTTAAAACTAGATATCTAAACCACAAACGTCATTAACAAAGAAAAGATACAAAAACAAATACAACTAATGAGTAAAACATAACATCCAGGAAGCTCAAAGAGAAAGAAGATAGAAAACAATATATCCCTGTAAAATCATACGAAAGAGCAGCACCATACAACAACATTTCAAAAAGAAGTAACCTATGCTCACCAGAAAGTACATAAATACTATGCAAACCACAACTGGCAACCTTTAAATACTAGGATAAAATGGTTAACAAACTGCAGGCACAAGAGGAAAAATTCCCATATCAGTGAACCAGAACCAAGAAACCCCCGAAAAACACAGACAGCACGTGATGAGACAGACAACACAAGCAGTTATAAAAACACCGGCAGCACAGACCCCACCACATCCTGACGATTGCATTGCATGAAACAGCGCTGTTAGAGAGTTTTAAAAAAACCTTACCTTTTAAAACAAAATGTTTGCTCATCCATATCGGTTTTGAGCATTTTTTTTTTTAAATCTCTGCTGGTACTCTCACTAGACCATTGTCTTAAATATATATACTATATATAATATATGATATAAATATATTCAATATATATATATATATAAATAAAATATTAAAAAATCTAACAAAATTTGTATTTCATCACCCTTGGCTATGTCAGGAATGGATAAAGGGTTTGCCAACGCGCCGGTAATTATATAGCGTGTGTGTGGGCTCGGTAGCAGTCTGTTTTCACGTGCGTGTTGGTTGCACGTGTTTTTTGGGTTTTCAGGTTATTGTAACGGGGTGTGTACCACTAAGACAAGACCGATTTCTCATTTGTGCCTGCAGTTATTTACTATTTCTGTTTTAGTATTAAGAGTTGCTAAGTGTTACACAGTATTAGCCATTTTTTAGTTAGGCATAGGTTGCACCTATTTGAAATATTGCTGTATGGTGATGCCCTTTTTATGATTTTCCAGGATATGTTGTAGTTTATTTTTGCGTCTTTAAGTTTCCAAATGTGTTTGCTCAATTCAGTTTGGTTTTGGTATTTTCTTTGTTGAATGACTGTTTGTGGTTTGCATATCTGGTTTTGAAGTGGTTTTCAGTGATCCCTATGTATTTTTCATTTTCTGATGTCACAGTAGCCTGGTATACAATATTGTTTGTGAAGACATTTATTGCTTAGTGGACACTGCTCTTTTTTAGTGCAATTGCAGGGTTTCCTTTCGTCACCCTTCTTTCCTGTGTTGATTTTCATTTTGTTGGATGCATCAATTAGGTTTTTGAGGTTGGGCATACATGAGTACGATAGTTTCACAGTGTTTTTGTTTAATATTTTGGACAGTTTGTGTTCTTTTGGAAATGAAGTTGTGAAGATTTTGAAGAATTCTTTCCCTATGTTTGTTTTGACGTAACCATGGGTTCATATGATGGTGCAGAAACATGCGAACTGGTTGGACTATTCATGCTATCCAACATCAAGAAAAAACTCGGAAAGCAAGTCGGACTATACAGAGATGACGGCCTTGCTGCACTAAACAATAACCCAAGAACCATTGAAAATAGGGAAAAAAACTATGCAAAATCTTCCAAAATCATAACTTAAAAATTACCATTGAAGCAAACAAAAAGGTAGTGAACTACTTAGACATAACACTGGATCTCAATATCACATATATAAACCATACAAGAAACCCAACGACACACCTCTCTATGTACACATCAAAAGTAACCATCCACCATCTGTATTAAAGACCATACCCCACGGCATAAACAAGAGAATATCAAACCTGTCATGCAGTGAGAAAGTGTTCAACAATGCAGCAGTAGAATACCAGGAGGCACTACAAAGAAGTGGTTTACAATTACAAACTACAATACAACCCAGATAAAAACACAAATAAAAGCAAGAAAAATAGAAAAAGAAAAATCATATGGTACAACCCCCCATACGATGGGAAACTCAAAACAAACATAGGGAAAGAATTCTTCAAAATCTTCACAACTTCATTTCCAAAAGAACACAAACTGTCCAAAATATTCAACAAAAACACTGTGAAACTATCGTACTCATGTATGCCCAACCTCAAAAAACCTAATTGATGCATCCAACAAAATGAAAATCAACACAGCAAAGAAGGGTGACGAAAGGAAACCCTGCAATTGCACTAAAAAAGAGCAGTGTCCACTAAGCAATAAATGTTTGACAACTGACATCACAGCATAGTGTACTGCACTTTATGTGTGTGTATCGCCCTGGGCCCACGTCTGCCAACAAGTATACGTTGACAGATGCGATGTTTTTTGACCAGCTTCCAGAGCTTCTTGATCACTGTAACACCCTCCATGGTCACTTGTGTTTATTGGGCGACTTCAACTTTCATGTGAATGACCTTCGTGACAGAAGTGCATGCAGGTTTTTAGAGCTCCTGTCGATGTATGATTTAAGTCAGACTGTGTCTGGCCCTACTCACAAGGGGGTCACACTCTAGATCTGGTGATTGTGCGGCCTTCTGATGGAGTTCACCGATCATCCGAGGCTACATGCGCCTTGGAGTCTGACCACTTTAGTGTGGTGTCTGCCTTCGACATTGATCTCCCTTCCCTGCCCCGGTGTTCCGCAACGTCCGCAACACCCGTGCCATTGACAGAGCAGCGCTGAGAGACGATCTGCAGGTGGAGCTGGGCAGCATTGAGAACTGCACCGCTGACCAGTACAACACTGCCCTCCGGGACGTTCTGGACAAGCTTTGCCCCTGTGTCTCGACGCAGGGTGATGGAGAGGAAGGTGGCGTCCCCGTGGTTTGGTGTCCTTGGCGATGAACTGCTTCAGGCAAAACACGAGCGGAGATGTGCAGAGCAGCAGTGGAGACTGACAGGACTCACCGTTCACAAGCAGATCAATCAGAAAGCCAAGAATTTTGTGTCTTTCCTTGTTCACAAACCCAAGACTTTATTCTACATCACCAGTATTTCGGGGGCAAAGTCTAGCAAAGAACTGTATCACATCACCAACACCCTGTGTGCTAGGACTAAAAGTAATCAGCTTCCCACTATCTATCCATTGTCTGCATTGCCAAATATGTTTTCAGACTTCTTTTTTTCCAAGGTTGAGAAAATTCGGAAAGATCTGGACGCTCAAGGGACTGTGGCGCACCCCCTTGGTAAACCGTTCAGTGGTGATCCACTTTGTGCATTCAGTCCTGTCACTAACGAAGAGGTTTTGGTAATTTTGAAAAAATCAGCTCCCAAAACTTGTGATCTTGACCCACTCCCCACGCCGCTGCTATATGAATGCTTGGAAACTGTTCTGCCTTTTTTGAAAAAGATGATCAATGATTCTCTACTTTCCGGTATTTTCCCTGATGTTCACAAAAATGCGATTGTAACCCCTCTATTGAAGAAGCCAACACTGGACTCTAACGATCTGAAAAGTTTCCGTCCAGTTTCAAATCTGTCGTTTTTGTCAAAGATTATTGAGAAAATTGTGTTGTCTCAGCTTTCCACTCATTTATCGTCCAACCAACTATTCAGTAACCATCAGTCGGCCTATAGACCCGGTCATAGCACGGAAACTGCCCTGATGAAAGTTGTAAATGATCTCCTGCTTTCTCTTGATGAAGGAAAACTCTCTGTTTTGACATTGTTAGATCTCTCGGCCGCATTCGACACCATTGATCACAGCATTCTTCTCTCTCGTTTAGAACATGTTTGGTGTTTCTGAAAACAGCCCTTCACTGGTTTTGAATCATACCTGTCCAACCGCACTCAAACTGTATCTATTCAAGACTGCAAATCTAAACCAGCGTTAATCGCCTATGGAGTGCCACAGGGTTTCTGTCCTTGGCCCAGTTTTGTTTGTTTTGTATACAACACCCTTGTCTGATATCATCTCATCTCACTCTGTTCTGTCTCACTCTTTTGCAGATGATACTCAGTTACAAAAGTCTGCAGAACCCAGCCATGTCAACGAGCTGGTTCAGTCAATGCAAGCATGTATTCAGATGTTAAATCATGGATGACATTTAACAAACTCAAGTTAAACGATGAGAAAACTGAAGCTTTAGTCATTTCTTCACCAAGAACGTCACTGTCTACTCCATTACCGGACTCGCTTGTTGTCGGTGATGCCACTGTTCCATTTTCAAAATCAGCAAAGAATCTTGGCGTTGTTCTTGACTCACATCTGACAATGAATGCTCAGGTCATGAACGTAATTCGTACAGTTAACTTTGAGCTCAGTCGTATCAGCTCAATTCGCCATTTCCTCTCAACTGAGGCAACAAAAACTCTCGTTTCAGCATTTGTGCTCTCCCGTCTGGATTATTGCAATGGTCTCCTTGTAAATTGCCCACAAGATCTTATACAACGAATTCAGAGATTACAAAATACTGCAGCACGCCTGGTCTTGAGGATTCCCGTAGAGACCACATCACCCCGCATCTCTACACTCTGCACTGGCTCCCCATAGCAGCACGCATTAGATACAAAATTGCATGCATGTGTTTTCGCGCCATCAATGGATCTGGCCCTGTCTATCTTTCTCACCTGGTTAGCATATACACACCGGCAAGAACACTCGCTCATCATCTGACACTCTCACACTCTGCAAGCCACGCGTTTCAACAAAAACCTATGGTGAACGTTCCTTCTTTTTGCAGACCCTTCCATTTGGAACTCTCTCCCAGTTTCGATCCGCTCTGCCAAAACTGACTCTGCTTTCCGCTCTGCTCTCAAAACCCATCTGTTCAAGGAAGTTTTTCTATAGAAAACATTTTTGTCCTGTTATTGGGTGTGTCATGGCGTTACGTGTTGTAAGTGTTACACTTGAAAATTGACAGTGTGCGCGCGCGCGCACGCGCACGCGCGCGCGCGCACGCGTGCGTGCGTGCGTGCGTGTGTGTGTGTGTGTGGTGTCAATGTTGGTTGGCTAGCCCCCCCCCCCCCTTTCCTGGCTGTGTTTCATTGTCATAATTGATGAGGTGACTGGGTTTATGGTTTTGTATAGTGATGTTTGTTTTTGACATGTTTATAGTTAAACATTGTAAAGCGCTGTGAGCTCTAGTGAGAAAGGGCGCTCTATAAATGTACGTTATTATTATTATTATTATTATATTATTAATGTCTTCACAACAATATTGTATACCAGGCTACTGTGACATCAGAAAATGAAAAAGAAACATACATAGGGATCACTGAAAACCACTTCAAAACCACTTCAAAACCAGATATGCAAACCACAAACAGTCATTCAACAAAGAAAAATACCAAAACCAAACTAAATTGAGCAAACACATTTTGGAAACTTAAAGACGCAAAAATAAACTACAACATATCCTGGAAAATCATAAAAAGGGCATCACCATACAGCAATATTTCAAAAAAGTGCAACCTATGCCTAACTGTAAAGTGGCTAATACTGTGTAAACCTCACTTAGCAACTCTTAATACTAAAAACAGAAATAGTAAATAACTGCAGGCACAAATGGAAATCGTTGTTAGTGAACACACCCCGTACAATAACCTGAAAACCCAAAAAACCACGTGCAACCAACACGCACGTGAAAACAGCTGCAACCGGGCCCCACACGCTATATAACACCAGCGGTGGGCAACCCAAACTCCATCCTGACGATAGCCAAGGCTTGAAACAAATTTGTAGATTTTTAATACCTCTTTTAATATTTGTCTTATCTAATGTTGCTCCCCAAGGGTCGAGCACTTGTAAAATTACTCTAGGCTTTTTAACCACACTGATCTATATATATATATATATATATATATATCTCGAACCTTAAATAATCTGCAAGTACCCAAGCTTTTCGTATATACAGTGTCTAGAAGTCATTTGCAGAAGGAAGACTTTTTTTATCATTTGCAGCCCTAGAACGCTTCTCACGGAGGAAAAGACATTCTGATCATACAGGACAACTTAGGAAGATACTATCGGAAAAAAAGCATTCTAAACACAAAACAGACTGAAAAGGTATGGGAAAGGAAAAGAAATTTAACATACAAAAATACAAACAAAACACAGATACTACAGGGAGGAAAAGACTTTCCCTCACACACAAAGGAATTTTTGAAAGCCCGCAAAAAAAAAAATCGTGAATCACAAAAATATTAAACTGCTACCGGGTGGGGAACACCTTTCCAAAAGCACAAACCGTTTTAAAAAAAGTTACAGTCAGGAGAAGACATTCCATAAAAAACCCAAAGTTAAAACCCAACAGCAGCAGAAAAAACACAATGCAAAGCATGGTACAGAAAACAAAAAACAGAAATATTTTCGGAAAAGGTAAGAAATAAAACGTAATGGACAACAAAGAAAAATGAAATTCAAAATGAACAGAAAGAACACAACCAGAAAAAGCAGACTGCATTTCTAGACACAAACAAGCTCAGGCAACTGAAGACGTGGTTTTTTGTTGTTCCCCCCCATCACAACCCCACCACCCCTTGCCTTTCAACCCCCCCCCCCCCCCCACCAACCCCTTCCCTGCCCCCGCCCGACAGATTCCACTGCCCACCCCCCCCCCCAAATTAACCCCCCCTCCACCTTTCCCTTCCGTTTTTCCTCCACCATCCTTCCTTCTTCAACTCAAAAATCAAAAAGTGAGATCAGTAATGTTGAAGTGACATTCAATCTGGGCCTGTTGGAGCGATCTAATACGTAAAACCCGACAGCTGTTCCTACCAATCGTAAGCAAGCTGACAGAACTCGGCGGTTTTGCGTGGCCCCGACCTTGTTTCAATGCTTGTTTATAACTGACAAAAAATGTAAAACGAAGCCGAGTGCCCCAAATGACTTCTGATTGGTGGAAAGCGCCATTGGAACATTAACCTTCTCGTATTGTGAGCCGTAAAATGGAGTTGAAAGAGCCCCTTGGAACATTGACCTTTTCGCTAATGTGAGCCATGAAATGGAGCTAGCATACAGTAGGTGGCGACGCTGGTTACACGAATATAGTTATATGTAGAACGACTCTGGATACATGAAGATACACTATAGTGTTGGACGACCCTGGACACATGAAAATACACTATAGTGCTGGCGACCCTAGATACATGAAGATTTCACTATACTGTTGGTGACCCGAATACATGAAGATACACTATAGTGGTGGACGACCCTGGATACATGAAGATACACTATAGTGTTGGACGACCCTGGATACATGAAGATACACTATAGCGTTGGACGACCCTAGATACATGAAGATACACTAAGCGTTGGATGACCCTGGTACTGAAGATACACTATAGTGCTGGGGCGACCTAGATACATGAAGATACCCATAGTGTTGGATGACCCTGAATACATGAAGATAACTATAGTGTTGAACGACCCTGGATACATGAAGAACACTATAGTGTTGGACGCCCTGGATACATGAAGATACACTATAGTTTTTGGACGACCCTGGATACATGAAGATACACTATAGTGTTGGACGACCCTGGATACATGAAGAGACCTATAGTGCTGGATGACCCTGGATACATGAAGGCACTATAGTGTTGGACGACCCTGGATACTGAAGATACACATAGTGTTGGGGCCAAACCTGGATACATGAAGATACATATAGTGGGTTGGGCGACCCGGAGACATGAAGATACACTATAGTGTTGGATGACCCTGGAGACATGAAGATACACTATAGTGTTTTGGGCGACCCTGGAGACATGAGGGTACACTATAGTGTTGGATGACCCTGGGTACACGAAGATACACTATAGTTTCGGACGACCCAGGGTACATGAAGATACACTATAGTGTGGATGACCCTGGGTACATGAAGATACACTACAGTGTTGGACGACCCTGGATACATGAGATACACTATAGTGTTGGACGACCCAGGGTACATGAAGATACACTTGTGTTGATGACCTGGGTACATGAAGATACACTATAGTGTTGGACGACCCTGGGGCAGAAGATACACTATAGTGTTGGACGACCCTGGATACATGAAGATACACTATAGCATTGGACGACCCTGGGTACATGAAGATACACTATGTGTTGGCGACCCTGGAATACATGAAGATACACTAGCGTTGGACGACCCTGGGTACATGAAGTACGCTATAGTGTTGGACGACCCTGGATACATGAAGATTGTCACTGTATAAGACAGTAGACAGGGATATATGTATTAATATATCCCCCCGTTATAACCACCCCTTTCCCCCTTTTACTGAGAGTATGAACGCCACACAACACACCCACACAAACGAAAATACGGTGCACAAACAGAAGGCGTTATTTGCATTCACACACGCACTCACCCACAGAATGGCAGATGAAACACCAAGACCTCTATATATATCCAACACACACAGGCAAAAAAACAAACCCCAAAAGAATCCAACTATACTAACAATGCCCGACCATCAGCGCATGGCCCCTTATGTATACATGTGCACGCATGTACTGCACATCTACATATAACGACCCTTCCCTCGGGAGGCACAGACACACCTCAGCCCACTGAAGGCCAATACCAGAAAGGACAAGGGTGAAATCACATCACCTGGTAATCCCGGGCTGAAATATCAAGCAAGGTTGATACCTCATAAAACCCAGATGCCCACGTGAGGTTTTCCTTTTTTTTTTCAAAATATACTCTTTTTTACTAATTTTTATGTGCCGGTGTCAAACTACCGGACACCCAAACTTAACCCCCAAAATGTTCAACACAGATTGTTCAAGTAACCCGAACCCAATGTTGCACTTTCAAGGTCCCATTCGAAGTCCCTGGCGGGTGCTTGACACATGCAAGAAAAAAAAAAAAAAAAAAAAAAAACAAACTTCCAAAAAAAAAAAAAACCACACACAAAAAAAAACAACGGCGACTCAGCGTTTCCCAATATGATTATGTAGACGTCGTCTGCCTTACGACGCCCTCACACTAATGCACTGCCCAAAGTAAAACCTTCACTGAAGCGCTTGACATGAAGTAGGATTCGTGACGCGTCGAAAAGCGCGGTCCCCTACCCACCGGGCACCAACCACACTCGCGAGTCGCCCGCAGATGGTATACTGCGGTGGGCCCTCAAGACGCTTGCCCACCCTGAAGAAACAGTTGAAGTCGGAGGAACTGCCACACCCACGGACTGTGGAAGGGAGACGGCGTCCCGACCGGAACGCACCCTGCCGGCTCCTCGTGCGTCCCCACTCCGGCAGAGGAGTGGGCAGGGATGACAGTGGAAGTGGCGGTGACAACTCCCACCCCCGAGAGGCCGACCCTCACGGATTTGCTGTGTAGGGGAGGTACATAAACTCGCCGGAACCTGTGAAAAAGGAATATGTCTTACTACCACAGCATAATACAGTTATAATTTTTGTTGCTTCAGTAAAGTAAACGGTTCTGAGTGTTTTCATGTCACAACCCAAAGTGCGACAGCTGATTGGAACTTTAATCATGACCTATACAACCAGCCACCTTGTCATCAAATTCTCTCACCAGAAATGTTCCATTACACATTCAAACCAATTTCATTGACTTTCCACTTCCATCAACAGCCACAAACATAATTATAACCGTTCCTTTATAAAAGTGATTACACTGTCTGAATTACATACCGACTTCATTTCCCCATCGAAGTCTCCAAGACAATGATTCAATAAGATTTAAATCATATTCACTCCAACGAACAATCCGTCCGTTAGTGACCCCCAGTACCGGTCACAATGCAGGATCGATTACTTAGTAACATGCTTAATAGAATCAAACACATTTCAAGCAAAATCAAAATAATAAAATTGAACCGGGTATCCTAAACTCCTAGCAGGCACAATCATAATCCTACAATGTCATCAGAAATTATCAAAGCGCTGGGCAATCACCAATTACATAAGCTCGACAAGGATTTCCGAGCGCTGCTATACCATTGTCTACTGACATCACAATGCAGCGAAAAACATCTTTGAATACTGGCGCGCCACCGTCGACTAAAACAACCCTGTACATATATATATATAAAACATCAAATGTAGGCTTCTGAGGCCCAATTCCTAAATATCTTAAACACCTTTTATTATTATCATCTGCTATTTTTTTTTCTCTTTTATTTTCTAATCGTAAAAAACCTATACCAAGTAACACAACCATGAATTCACTGCAAACCTTTAACAATAATTGAAAAAAAAAACAACTCTTTTATTAATATAATGATCCCTAATTTCCCTTTCCGCCCCTCCACTCCGGGTTTTTAGTTCCAAGCGCAAACACCAAAAGTAAACCTCTACAAGACGTGTCTATCCGAGGTACCACCACCGTCACCTATCGATAAACCTCACACACGCCCAGACACATCACATGCAGTCTGCCCTCCGTACCTGGAAACGCACCGCGTGACAGTCTCCTCTTAATATTAAAAGTTCCCGTCCTCCGATACCAACGAACACTCTCAGAAAATAACCAATCCTTCTCAAACTTGAAAATAATATTTCTGTACACCAGCGACCACTACCAAGTACAACATATTGTCTTAGCACATCAATACCGCTGTAACACAACCACCTCTCTGTATCAGTGTAGAACCGACACGCACATTATTTCATTCCCATATGTACGGTTTTTCCTCGACCTTAAGTTCAAGTTATATCTCTTTCTTCTCTTCAAACTTCCGCACATTTAAATTTCCTCCTCTTAGTCAAACTCACATAGAAAGAATCTTTGCGAATAAAATCAAATTAAAAGGAAATCCTCCAGTTCCGGAAACTGAAACACAAAGTTGATGAAACCATGATATCTGCAAACAACAACTACACAGCCCTCCAGACTTTCCGTTACTTTACACGCTCACCTTGGACAACAACAGGAACGACACACAATGGACGACACCCTCAGACGCCATGACACTGCCAGACAGCCAATGCCCTGGTACGTGCAGAACCCGCCGCTGAACACCGAAACATCGATCGTCTTCACTCCGACGACACACTGGACGACACCCTCAGTCGCCGGGACACTGCCAGACAGCCAACGCCCTGGTACGTGCAGAAACCGTCGCTGAACACCGAAACACCGACAGTCTACTCTGGTAGCCAAGCCTTCAAAGTCGGTCGAGGGCATACCAAGACCCTGCCCCAACGGCAGAACAAACATGAGCACGAGGCCAAACCCCAACCTTCGCGGATAACGCCTCAGTTCGTACTGACTTACAGACACACGCCGACACTCCGAATTCACCTCGGAAACTCACAAGACAGCACTCACATTCACGGAATTCCCCACTCACATCGAAGAACTCTAGTTTCACGAGCGTTTGGTTTACACACGTTAAACCCCACTATTCCGACGAGTCTGATGTTCTCCTCCCTCCCCCTCCAAGAGTTGACAGGTAAGCAAATTCCCGGCAGAATCACGCACTTCACGGCCACTGCCAACCTGGCAAGGGATGGGCCACACTCCACAATTGCCACTGAAGCAACCCGTGTCAGTTCGTGCGTGACAATACCCTTCCAAGATTTAAAGTATACCTTTAAAGTAAAAACCTGAAGGAACGCACGAACAAGCCCTTAGGGTTACAGCATTTGGAAAATAATAAACCCTCTCTTCCTCTATGTTTTAAGCTCTCGGCACAGAACCCTTACTCCATACGACTCAAGAAATCTGCGACAACATTTTCACGCCCCGGAATTGCCTCCACTACAAACTGGAAGGGTTGTAGTAACAATGCCCATCTGGTGATCCGACCACTGGGCGACTTGACCCTCCCCCAAATACTGGAGTGGCGAATGGCCCGTCTGTAGGGTGAATTCTACCCATAAAGGTGGGGTTTTCAAACTTCTGAACCGCCCATACCAGAGCCAAACATTCCTTTTCCACGATGGAATATTTTGCGTTCAGCTGGATTGAGCTTCTTGCTGGTGCACACTACAGGATGGACTCCGTCGTCGTGTTCCTGACACAACACAGCTCCCAAGCCCACCTCAGAGGCATCGGTCTTTAGAATGAACCGACGTTCCGGAACTGGTAAATGGCATACAGGCGGTGTGCAGAAACAATCTTTCAGCTTCTGGAAACGCCTCCTCACACTCCGGATTCCGGGACCACAATGCAAGGCTGATTTCCCTTGGTCAGGTCAGTGAGTGGCAATGCTACTTCAGAAAACCTTGGGATGAATCGTCGGTAGAACCCTACCAAACCCAGGAAACTGCGTACCTGCTTCTTCGTAGCTGGGCGCGAAGCTGACTGAATGCGCTCCATTTTGTCTTCCTCAGGCCTGATAACTCCCCTTCCAATCCTGTACCCCAGGTAGGACACTCAGCTTTTCCTAGCTCGCACTTGGAAGGCCTGGTCGTAAGACCACATCTCGAATGCGATCCAAACTGCTCGAAATACAGACAAATGTTCTTCAGTATCGACGGTCGACACCAACACATCGTCGATGAAGTTATCAACATCGTCTGTCTCCAGTGGCTGAAGCAACTTCCTCATCATCCGGGTAAAGCCCTGCTCCCGAGGTACACAGACCGAAAGGCATCTTAACCCACTGATAATGACCCTGTGGTGTCGAGATACGCTGTTTGGGACGGTCGTCTTCGTCAACGGGTATCTGCCAGTATCCTTTTGACAGGTCAAGCTTACTGAAAACCCGTCGCTCTCCCAGCTTTGCAAATAAATACTCTATTTCTGGCATCGGCTCTGCATCAAACTCAACTATTTTGTTCAATCGACGGAAGTCAACACAGAACCGAATCTTTCCATCTTTCTTTTTCACTAGCACTTTTGGGTGAGCAGTATGGAGATACAGACTTCTCAATGACTCCCTTTTCTCAGCATCATTTCCACTTCATCACGAACACAGTCGCGTTGGGAATATGGGACTGGATACGGTCTCGATCGTACTGGAACACTCGAAGTCAGATTGATCGTGCAATGCCTCCAACGTTGTAGCCCCTGGCAAGTCTGTGAAGACATCCTGGAACTCGCCGACCAACTGCTGCAGCTGTTCCCTGAACTGACCGCCTTCAGCACCAATCACTACATCCTCTGCGGATTCTGACGCAGCCAGTGGTACTTCTGGAACTTCTTTCCCAATGGTGGGCACCGCCTCACAGAGCTCTTCGTCCTGAATCACTACTGTCGCCACTGCTGTGGGCTTCGATTCGTCCTCCCTCTCCACAAACGATCTCAACAGGTTGGCGTGGTAGAGCTTCTCCCGACCTCGACACTCGTACCTTGTAATCGGCCTCTCCCACCCTGGCAATCACTGGAAACGGTCCTTCCCAAGCCAGTTCCAACTTGTTGTGCTTGACTGGTCGTAACACCAGCACCCTCGTCCCTGGTTGGATTGTGCGAGGCCGGGACCTGACATCAAAATGGCGCTTATAAGTTCTTGCTGCTTTTCCTAGATTTTCCTGGGCTATGCTGCAAGTCTCGGCGATTCTGTTCCTCAGGTCGAACACATATTCGCCAGCTGTCTGGACGTCCATGGTCTCTGGCTTGGTCCAAAGATCACGCAGCACCTTCATTGGTCCTCTTACTCTGCGTCCATACAGTAACTCGAATGGGGAAAGCCGGTGCTTTGTTGGGGAACCTCCCTGTACGCGAAATAACAGTGCACGCACCCAACGATCCCATTCTTCAGGCTTTTCTTGAGTTAATCTGCGGAGCATCTTCTTTAAGGTACCATTGAAGCGCTCGACTAATCCATTGCATTGCGCATGGTATGGAGTAGTGCGCAGACCCTTGATGGACAATAACCCGAACACCTGGCTCATCATGTTACTCGTAAACTGAGTACCTCGGTCTGTAAGAACCGATGCGGGAATTCCTGTCCGAGACCACATGGCAAACAGTGCCTCAGCAACTGACTCAGTGGTTACTGTGCGAAGTGGGGTAGCTTCTGGATACCTCGTGGCGAAGTCCACCTGTACCAGAATATACCTGCACCCTGTTGCAGACATGGGTGCAATCGGTCCCACTATATCCACGCCTACCCTGTCAAATGGTTCTTGCATAAGAGACATCTTGACAAGCGGCACCGGTCTGACTCGTCCTTTATCCAAGGTACGCTGGCACCTCACACATGACTTCACATACCTGCCTATGTCACTGCACATTCCAGGCCAATAGAAGTGTGGATATATTCTTTCCTTTGTCTTGTTTCCCCTCAAGTGTCCAGCCATAGGAATATCGTGTCTGAGACTTAATATGGTCTTCCTTAGAGACTTCGGCACACAAACCTGGGTTTTTCCCACTCTCACTCTCGTACTTAGGTACCAGGACTCGGTCTTTCCACATGAAGGAGACCCTATTTCCATGGGGATGGAACACTAACTTTTCCTCTGCAGAACCAGCCGCCGTGGCGAAGTGTTAGCGTCGCGACTCCCGGCTGGGAGGTCGTGGGTTCGAATCCATCAGAAGTCATGTGGGTTTTTCTGCCCCGACCGGCTCCTACCCAGAGTTGAGTTTGCTGCGGGCTCAGTTGGGAAGACTGGGACCACACAGTCGAGTTTCATCCACTTAATGGATGCGTTTCTGAGAGTGTTGCTCAAATTTCCTGACCAGCACTGCAGGTGCCTGTATCTCTCGGGCCTGGTTGACGCCGGGATATATTATGAAAGGAAGCGTAAGAGTACAGCCCTGTCATGTAGTCTCAGACCGAAATGGAAATCCGTAGCATCATCTTAATCATCCTCATTCTCATTGATCAGCATTAAAAAAAATGTCTCAAATTCTGTGGCCCTTCATGCCTGCTCTCATGGTGACCTCAATTTCTATGTCCTCTCCACGTCTGTGGCTTTGGTTTTTGGTTCCGTCGGGGTCAAACCGGTATCGGCGAGTCCATGGGTCTGTTGATGGACGGACGTGGTAGCGCCCTCCGGAGGGAGAGCTCACTCACGCCGGCTCCGCGACTAAGCAATTATTGTCGTCAGTAGGGGGCTTAGTAGGTGGTGTCCTGCGTATGTTAGATCAGAACAGGCGCCACTGAACACCACCGAAGTGACTCGGCAGCAGTGCAGTGTCTCCTCCGGTGGGTTGCCTCTTAACGACTTGACATTGACTGCTCCCTGTGGATTGCTGGTGCCGGGGCTGCGGCGGGGCCGACCGGGCTGTGGCTATGGACGGGGTGTCGGAATGAGCGGCGTGGGTACACTGCCTCTGAGGTGGCGCAGAGGTTGGGACAGCAAAAAAAAAAAAAAAAAAAAAAAAAAAAAAACCTTTTCCTCTGCAGCTCTTCTGGCCAGTGCAAGGCTATCATCCTGTTCCCGCCCCACGAATCAGCTCGTCTTTCGAGACAGCCATCACTTGCTCCTTCAAAGATGAAGGTTGCGCAGGCCTGTCCTGGGCTCTGACCTGAGCACGAGTCAACACAGCGACCTGAGGCTGTATCGGGTTGCTGTCACTCTCCGAAGAGTTTGTCTCCCTGATGGGGTATACTGGGACTCTCTCAGGATGGTGCTCTCCCTCACGGCGTATGTAATTCCCCACCAGCACTTCCTCAACTGGATCCATCACCAGAGCCTCAACCTTCCCCTCAAAGTACGGCGTGTTCATGTACACACATGACCGCGGGTTTAGTGTGCTACGACACCTGGATTCAGCCAATACAACTGTCTGGGTCCCCCTGTATAGGCATCACCCGGTACCAGCCTCGCCGCGACCACGGTCTGCGATGCTCCTGTATCTCTGATACCACTTGCCCATGACTCTCCCACCCTCACCCTGCACCTCGGACTGAAAGGTTTCCTGGAGCACGGCACACACAGCGCAGGGGTAGCTTCCGAGTATACTGGCTCTCCAAGACATGACACATATTGGATAGCCACACTCTCAAGATTCGGACAATTTCGCTGGATGTGACCTGGTCGCTGCATGCATAACAAAACACCCCCTGCCTAGGTGCCCTTTTGGGTGCAGCACTGATCGCTGGCTGAGCCTCTCTAAATTTACTCTCTCCCGCTGTCCCCTGGTCCCTTTCGCTGGAATTGCCTTGATTTTTACCCCCTAGGTGCTTTGGTTTGACCTCGTGAGCGGGCACTTATTACAGATGGGCCTCTTTTGCTCTCTCGCCCTATCCGTCGTGCTTCTGCTATCCGAGTTGCTTCCAAGGCCACTGCTTCAGCATTCTTAGGACACGCTCGATGCACTTCCGTGACAAAGTCAGGAGTAAAAGTTCCATACATCTGTTCCTCGAAAATGAGATCTTTCAGGTCCTCAGCTTTGGTTTCGTTTTTTCCCGGCTGTAGCACACCACAGACTGAAACAAGACTTTAGCCCGGTCTAAAAACTGCTGAAACGTTTCTCCTACTTCCTTCTTCATTCCCCTGAACTTCTTCCGGTATGCCTCGGCGTCTAAACGGAAATACTCTAGAAGCGCTTTCTTCACTTGGTCGAAACTTGCGAGGTCAACGGCATTCAGTCGCAGAATAGCATCTCTCGTCTTCCCTCTCAAAGAGCTATTAGTCTAGAGGACCACGAGGTTCTTTTCCAGCGGCACAACGTGGCAACCTGCTCGAAATGAGCTAAATACACGTCACATCATCCGCATCTGTTAAAGGATCAATTGCTACATGGCTTGTCGCTTCCTCTTCAGCCCTTTCTCTCGCCTCCTTCTACTCTTGCTCTTTCAATCTCAACTTTTCCTGTTTCAAGGACACGATCTCATTCGCCCGACGTTGCTTGAGATCCAGCTCTAATTTCCTGGCATCCGCGTCCTCTTGTCTGGTAGCCATCTCTTGGACCTCTCTCGTCTTCTGGAAATCAATCTCATCCTCCTTCTTTCTCTTCTCTGCCAAAAGGATAGCCAACCTGACAGCAGCCTCCTCTCTCCTGGCAGCGGCTTCCTCTTCTTCTCTCCTAAGCCTGGCAGCAGCTTCCTCTCTCCTGGTAGCGGCTTCCTCTTCCTCTCTCCTAAGCTTGGCAGCAGCTTCCTCTTCCTCTCTCCTAAGCTTGGCAGCAGCTTCCTCTTCCTCTCTCCTAAGCTTGGCAGCAGCTTCCTCTCTCCTGGCAGCGGCTTCCTCTTCCCCTCTCCTAAGCTTGGCTGCTAGCACGGCTAACTCCTGCTCCTTCCTATCCTTCCATGACATTTCCCGAGCCACCTGTGCCCTCCTAACGATAGCGTCCTCCTTTCTCTCCCCATCCTTTGCTACATTGTCAGCAATGAACTGGGGGCCCAATTCCACCTTACTCAACCCTAACTCTGTCCCTAGGCGTGAGTAGTACTGAACAGCAGGACTGCTAGGCGACACAAACTTAGCAGCACCCCCGGAGACTCTCCTAACCCAGGCTTACCAGCCGCAAAGGTACGGAACATGGGAGTACCCCCTGGCTGCTTCTCAGGAGTTGACACATCCCCCCTTCTTGACAGACTCAACTGGACTTACGGTACTTTGAGACCTTAACTTGCGAACGGTTTCCAGAAAGCCATTACCACAGACTATCAAGTCTCTACCCAAGGAAACCAAACTTTTTTTTTCTTTCTTTCCTTCAGAACTCCCACAATTTGAACATCCACTCTCTCCCAACCGCAAAGCGAATATCTTGATCGTCCACAGGCTGAATAAATACAATTAGTACTTGGCAACCACAGTGTCTTTCTCCACACCTGTCTCCCAACACCTAGGCACGGTTAACTACTGATCACATTAATGACCAACATTTGAAACATTTCATTTCAACATTTCACGTCAAATATCACTGTGACCATCAATACATTCCAACACTCATAAAACACATGCAATTGAAAAAGAAAGAGGAACCCAAACCCACCATTCATACCTCGGTTGCACCAAACCGAGACAATCAAGACAACATTACCTGGCAACTATGTTACTAGGATTGCCAAGTAACCGCGCTTCCAACCCTACTGACGGCGCGCTCCCTCCAACCCACCCACGCGCTACAACTACTATGCCACTATCAAGTTCCTATCCCCAACTAAACACACAACAGATCCCTATTTTTTATTTTATTTTTTTTTTGAATATCCCAAGAAGTTAGGTCCTAAATAATACTAATTCTTACCCCGCATCTCCACCATATTGTCACTGTATAAGACAGTAGACAGGGATATATGTATTATATATCCCCCCGTTATAACCACCCCTTTCCCCCTTTTACTGAGAGTATGAACGCCCCACAACACACCCACACAAACGAAAATACGGTGCACAAACAGAAGGCTTTATTTGCATTCACACACGCACTCACCCACAGAATGGCAGATGAAACACCAAGACCTCTATATATATCCAACACACACAGGCAAAAAAAACAAACCCAAAATGAATCCAACTATACTAAACAATGTCCGACCATCAGCGCATGGCCCCTTATGTATACATGTGCACGCATGTACTGCACATCTGCATATAACGACCCTTCCTCGGGAGGCACAGACACACCTCAGCCCCCTGAAGGCCAATACCAGAAGGGACAAGGGTGAAATCACATCACCTGGTAATCCCGGGCTGAAATATCAAGCAAGGTTGATACCTCATAAAACCCGAGATGCCCACGTGATGTTTCCTTTTTTTTTTCAAAATATACTCTTTATACTAATTTTTATGTGCCGGTGTCAAACTACCCGGACACCCAAACTTAACCCCCAAAATGTTCAACACAGATTGTTCAAGTAACCCGAACCCAATGTTGCACTTTCAAGGTCCCATTCGAAGTCCCTGGGGGTTGCTTGACACATGCAAGAAAAAAAACAAACAAAAAAAACAAACTTCCAAAAAAAAAAAACCACACACAAAAAAAAAACAACGGCGACACAGCGTTTCCCAATATGATTATGTAGACGTCGGTCTGCCTTACGACGCCCTCACACTAATGCACTGCCCAAAGTAAAACCTTCACTGAAGCGCTTGACATGAAGTAGGATTCGTGACGCGTCGAAAAAAAGCGCGGTCCCCTACCCACCGGGCACCAACCACACTCGCGAGTCGCCCGCAGATGGTATACTGCGGTGGGCCCTCAAGACGCTTGCCCACCCTGAAGAAACAGTTGAAGTCGGAGGAACTGCCACACCCACGGACTGTGGAAGGGAGACGGCGTCCCGACCGGAACGCACCCTGCCGGTCCACGTGCGTCCCACTCCGGCAGAGGAGTGGGCAGGGATGACAGTGGAAGTGGCGGTGACAACTCCCACCCCCGAGAGGCCGACCCTCACGGATTTGCTGTGTAGGGGAGGTACATTAAACTCGCCGGAACCTGTGAAAAAGGAAATGTCTTACTACCACAGCAATACAGTTATAACTTTTGTTGCTTCAGTAAAGTAAACGGTTCTGAGTGTTTTCATGTCACAACCCAAAGTGCGACAGCTGATTGGAACTTTAAATCATGACCTATACAACCTGCCACCTTGTCATCAAAATTCTCTCACCAGAAATGTTCCATTACACATTCAAACAATTTCATTGACTTTCCACTTCCATCACAGCCACAAACATAATTATAACCGTTCTTCATAAAAGTGATACACTGTCTGAATTACATACCCACGACTTCATTCCCATCGAAGTCTCAAGACAATGATTCAATAAGATTATAAATCATATTCACTCCAACGAACAATCCGTCTGTTAGTGACCCCAGGGACCCGGGCACAATGCAGGATCGATTACTTAGTAACCATGCTTAATAGAATCAAACACATTCAGCAAAACCAAAATAATAAAATTGAACCCGGGTATCCTAAACTCCTAGCAGGCACAATCATAATCCTACAAATGTCATCAGAAATTATCAAGCGCTAGGACAATCACCAATTACATAAGCTCGACAAGGATTTCCGAGCGCTGCTATACATTGTCTACTGACATCACAATGCAGCGGAAAACATTTTGAATACTGGCGCGCCACCATCGACTAAAACAACCTGTACAATATTATATATATACATCAATGTAGGTTCTGAGGCCCAATTCCTAAATATCGTTAAACACCTTTTATTATTATCATCTGCTATTTTTTTTCTCTTTTATTTTCTAATCGTAATAACCTATACCAAGTAACACAACCATGAATTCACCTGCAACCTTTAACAATAATTGGAAAAAAACACAACTCTTTTATTAATATAATGATCCTAATTTCCTTTCCGCCCTCCACTCCGGTTTAGTTCCAAGCGCAAACACCAAAAGTAAACTCTACAAGACGTGTCTATCCGAGGGTACCACACCCGTCACCTATCGATAAACCTCACACACGCCCAGACACATCCATGCAGTCTGCCTCCGTACCTGGCACGCACCGCCGCGTGACAGTCTCCTCTTAATATTAAAAGTTCCCGTCCTCCGATACAACGAACACTCTCAGAAAATAACCAATCCTTCTCAAACTTGAAAATAATATTTCTGTACACCAGCGACCACTACCAAGTACAACATATTGTCTTAGCACATCAATACCGCTGTAACACAACCACCTCTCTGTATCAGTGTAGAACCGACACGCACATTATTTCATTCCATATGTACGGTTTTTCCTCGACCTTAAGTTCAAGTTATATCTCTTTCTTCTCTTCAAAACTTCCGCACATTAAATTTCCTCCTCTTGTCAAACTCACATAGAAAGAATCTTTGCGAATAAAATCAAATTAAAGGAAATTTCCCCAGTTCCGGAACTGAAACACAAAAGTTGATGAAAACCATGATATCTGCAAACAACAACTACACAAGCCCTTCAGACTTTCCGTTACTTTACACGCTCACCTTGGACAACAACAGGAACGACACACAATGGACGACACCCTCAGGACGCCGGGACACTGCCAGACAGCCAACGCCCTGGTACGTGCAGAACCCGCCGCTGAACACCGAAACATCGATCGTCTTCACTCCGACGACACACTGGACGACACACTGGACGACAAACCTCAGTCGCCGGGACACTGCCAGACAGCCAACGCCCTGGTACGTGCAGAACCGTCGCTGAACACCGAAACACCGACAGTCTACTCTGGTAGCCAAACCTTCAAAAATCGGTCGAGGGCATACCAAGACCCCTGCCCCAACGCAAAACAAACATGAGCACGAGGCCAAACCAACCTTCGCGGATAACGCCTCAGTTCGTTACTGACTTACAGACTCACGCCGACACTCCGAATTCACCTCGGAAACTCACAAGACAGCACTCACATTCATGGAATTCCCCACTCACATCGAAGAACTCTAGTTTCACGAGCGTCGTTTGCACACGTAAAACCCACTATTCCGACGAGTCTGATGTTCTCCTCCCTCCCCCCTCCAAGAGTTGACAGGTAAGCAAATTCCCGGCAGGAATCACGCACTTCACGGCCACTGCCAACCTGGCAATGGATGGGCACACTCCACAATTGCCACTGAAGCAACCCGTGTCAGTTCGTGCGTGACAAAGATACATATTCTGTTGGACGACCCTGGGTACACGAATCCATATTATGATCCACTGAACGTGATCATATACCCTTGTCACCTGGTTTGAAAATAGATCAACCATCAGCTACAGACTCAACAGAAGACAAGGTTCCAAAATTAATTACAAACCTGCTGACTGGAACAAATTTTCAAACATTTTACTTTCTCATGATGGGTTCGAAACTTCTGATCAGGATGTTGACACCTTATACATGATGTTTACTAAAGCTGGGTTCTGCATGCCGCTGACGAATCCATTCCCAAGTATAAGTCAATGACATAAAAAAGCATGTCGGTAACATTTGGTGGAATAGTTTGTCAGAGAGCAAAAGACGAGAAAAAGTTAAAATTGAATGCTTATCTAATGCATCAATCTATTGAAAATCATGTGGAAATGAGAAGAAAAAAACCCATAAACAAATGTAACAGAGTAATAGATGAAGCCAAAAAGGATACACAGAGTAATAGATGAAGCCAAAAGGATACACAGAGTAATAGATGAAGCCAAAAGGATACACAGAATAATAGATGAAGCCAAAAAGGATACACAGAGTAATAGATGAAGCCAAAAAGGATACACAGAGTAATAGTTGAAGCCAAAAGGATACACAGAGTAATAGATGAAGCCAAAAGGATACACAGAATAATAGATGAAGCCAAACAGGATACACAGAGTAATAGATGAAGCCAAAAAGGATATACAGAGTAATAGATGAAGCCAAAAAGGATACACAGAGTAATAGATGAAGCCAAAAAGGATACACAGATTAATAGATGAAGCCAAAAAGGATACACAGATTAATAGATGAAGCCAACAAGGATACGGGGTCATCTTTTTAAACAAACGAAGTTTCAAATTGTAAAGATTTTCAGAAAGTATGGGAAAAATTGAAAACAACTAAAAATGGCGTAAAATTGCCACAGTATCCAGTACAATTACCTCATTGTGATCTGCCAAGTAATTACGAAAAAGCCAAAGCCTTTGCTGACATGTTTGCAAATACTAGTCGCAGTGATGGATTACTGGACATAGATAGAAAAGAAAGATCAGAACATGAGTTACATCTTAGTGATGAAGACTCGAACAGACCAGAAATTTATGGAATTTCTAGGAAATGTTAGGTCATTTATCACTAGATATGTTGAATATTTACGTTTTGTTATTATTTTTTTAATGCTGGGAAAGTGGACAACAACCAAATACATGGAAAGAGTCAATTGTTTTACCCATTCACAAACAAGGAAAGCCCCGAAATGATTAAAAAAAACAACCCATATAGACCAATTGTGTTAACGTCACATACATGTAAACTTATGGAGAGAATTATGTTAAGGAGACTTAATCATTATTGTGAAAAGCATAAGGTTATTCCAATTAATCAGGCAGACTTTTAAAGAGTAGATCAACCAATGTGATGAAACTAACTATCAAATTAAACAAGTCTGCAGACGAAATAATGTTGATCAGCACTCTCGTAGTATATATATATGGGTACAGGGTTGATCAACACTATAGTGTATCTTTGTGATTGCAGGCTTGATCAACACTACAGTATATTTCTATGGATGAAGGCTTGATCAACTCAACGGTGTTTTGTTTATGGATGCAGGCTTGATCAACACTATAGTGTATGTTTTATGGATGGAGGATTGATCAGCACTGTAGTGTGTCTTTATAGATGCAAGGTTGAGCAACACTATAGTGTATATTTATATGAATACAGAGTTGATCATCACTATAGTGTATCTTTATGGATACAGGCTTGATCAACACTATGGTGTATGTTTATGGATGCAGGATTAATCAGCACTATAGTGTATCTTTATAGATGCAGGGTTGATCAACACTATAGTGTATATGTATATGGATACAGGGCTGATCAACACTATAGTGTATCTCTTTGGATGCAGGTTGATCAACACTATGTGTATGTTTATGGATGCAGTATTGATGAACACTATAGTGTATATGTATGCAGGTTGATCAGCACTATAGTGTATGTTTATGGATGCAGTATTGATGAACACTGTAGTGTATATGTATGCAGGTTGATGAGCACTATAGTGTATGTTTATGGATGCAGTATTGATGAACACTATAGTGTATATGTATGCAGGTTGATCAGCACTATAGTGTATGTTTATGGATGCAGTATTGATGAACACTATAGTGTATATGTATGCAGGTTGATCAGCACTATAGTGTATGTTTATGGATGCAGTATTGATGAACACTATAGTGTATATGTATGCAGGTTGATCAGCACTATAGTGTATGTTTATGGATGCAGTATTGATGAACACTATAGTGTATATGTATGCAGGTTGATCAGCACTATAGTGTATGTTTATGGATGCAGGGTTGATCAACACTATGGCATATGTTTATGGATGCAGGGTTGATCAACACTATGGCATATGTTTATGGATGCAGGGTTGATCAGCACTATGGTGTTTGTTTATAATGCAGGGTTAATCAACACTATGGCATATGTTTATGGAATGCAGGTTGATCAACACTATGGTGTTTGTTTATAATGCAGGGTTAATCAACACTATGGTGTTTGTTTATAATGCAGGGTTAATCAACACTATGGTGTTTGTTTATAATGCAGGGTTAATCAACACTATGGTGTTTGTTTATAATGCAGGGTTAATCAACACTATGGTGTTTGTTTATAATGCAGGGTTAATCAACACTATGGTGTTTGTTTATAATGCAGGGTTAATCAACACTATGGTGTTTGTTTATAATGCAGGGTTAATCAACACTATGGCATATGTTTATGGATGCAGGGTTGATCAACACAAGAGTGTATCTTTATAAAGGTAGGGTTATAGTGTTTATATATAACACACAGCGTTGATCATCATTATAATGTATGTTTATAGATGCAGAATTGGTCAACACTATAGTGTGTTTATATAGATGCAGAGTTGATCAACACCATAGTGTATCTTTATAAATGCAGGGTTGATCAACACTATAGTGTATGCTTATAGATGCAGAATTTATCAACACTATAGTATTTTTTTTTATAGATACAGAATTGATCAACACCATAGTGTATCTTTATGGATGCAGGGTTGATCATCATTATAGTGTATCTCTATAGTAGTAGTAGTAGTAGTAGTAGTAGTAATAGGGACCGGCTTTTTTAGCCTTAGGCCTTACGGCCTATTTGCGTCCCCTCATTATTTTTCAATTTAAGTTCGGTCTGGTTGCATGCCTGTCACAAATAACATTATATTCAATCCACACTAAAGAAAACATCTTTCAATTTAGGGTCTTCATCTAGGAGTTTTTTAAAGCTGTTGATATCAGGTGCATATTTGGTGTTAGTAGGCAGTGCATTCCAATAATTAGCAATTCTGAAGGTAAAACAAGACTTTCTTTTGTTAGTATGACAATGTCTAATAAAAATCTTGCCTTCATTATTTCTTGTGCAATCCACTTCTGAGAATTTGAAAAGCGCATGCACATTGACATCATCATAATTATGGAATATTTTAAAAAATTGGATCAGGTCTCCTCTGATCCTCCTTCCTTTCAGTGAGTGTAATTGGAGATAGTGTAATCTTTCATTATAGTTTAAATTCCTACATTCTTTCAGGATTTTAGTAGCTCGCCTTTGTACATTTTCTATCATTTTTGACTGTCTCTTGAGATGGGGACTCCAATTACATTAGCGATATTCGAGATGAGGTCTAACAAATGCTTTAAATAACTTGATAAATGTCTCCCTTTCTAGGAAGGTAAAAGTTCTCCTGATGAGTCCCATCATCTGATTTGCTTTGTTCACCACTCTCTGGATGTGAGGATCAAAGGATAGATCTTTATCAAAGGTTACTCCCAGATCTGTTTCTTCATCACATGTATTTATTTTCTGCAATTCGTCATTCACAATCATAGTAATTTCGAACTGTTTATTCTTTTTGCCAATGTGCATCACCTTGCATTTTGCTACATTGAAGTAAAGGTTCCATTCATCTGACCATTCTTGTAGCTTGTTTATGTCCTGTTGGATCTTTGTGCTATTTGTTGCCTTATCATATATTTTGTGTCATCTGCAATAATTTTGCATGTGGTTTGAGTCATGTCCGGTAAATCATTGATGAACACAGTGAATAATATGGGCCCTAGGATACTACCCTATGGAACTCCACTTAGGACCTCAGATGTCTTGGATCTCTCTTCTCCCACTCTCACTAACTGTGACCTTTCCCTTTTAAGAAAACCTCTAATCCAGTTTAAAACATTACCAATTACTCCATATGCTTTTAGTTTAATTAGCAGCCTTTCGTGGGGGACAGAATCAAATGCCTTTCTTAAAATCCAAGTACATTATATCAATTGGCTCCCCATTATCTACCAATTCTGTTAGGTTGTCTATTACTTCTAGTAATTGTGTGACACATGATCTCTCTTCCTAAATCCATGTTGGCATTTAGCATATAAATCATTTTCAGTAAAATGAGCAACTACCACATAGAAGCAGAGTTGATCAACAATATATATATGTTCACTGAAGCAGGGTTGATCAACACCCATAGTGTATCTTTATAGATGCAGAGTTAATCAAAACTATAGTATATCTTTATAGCCGCAGCGTCGATCAACGCTATGGTGTATGTTCATGGATACAAGGTCGATCAACAATAAGGGGTGTCGTAATACATATATAAATATGTGCAGCGGTCAGTAGATGGATCAGCTAACCCGACCTGGAAAAAAAATGTTCGAAAGTCTGCTGTAGTGTCCAGTTTGCATCATTTGTATGATTGCGTCAGCAAGTTTACGTAGATATGACGCCATCGAAAAAACAAAGGCAATAACGGCACTCGTTCATGGCGGCTACTTGTGCTTAAAAATTTTTCCTCTACATTTAGATCTTCATCGTTAGGGTCCTTTTCGTTTTCATATCATTATCATATCAACATCTTGGTCCATACACTACGTGATTGGGGGTTCACCTGAGAGTTATTACTGTTTCCTGCGATTGGTGTTGTTGATGTGGGCTGGAGATCATCTTGTGTTCAGCTTATTGTGTTGTCAGCCAAGAGTGTCCTGCACAGTGGATCTAATACATAAATCAAAGACGTTGTGTTGTGGTTTACCTGACAGACAGGTGATCGGGTGATCGATTGTGCTCATTCGAAGGACGGTGTGATTTTATAACAACGGTTTATGATTGTGCTTTACAAGAGTATAGTGGTTTCGTCAAGGATTTATGGTGCTAAGTATGCTGATGGACAGCAAGTTATTACTGAGTGAGGGTGTAATGTGGATCAGTGAGTTATTATTGTTAGGCAAAAGGACAGCTAACCTACATTGTTTGAATATTCACGTCAACTACCCAGCAAGTTGTCGATTTGTCCGTTGGATCTTCATCAACCCCAAGTTATCGTTCACAACCGTGAAGGACTCCAAATATAAAGGAAAGTCATTTATTATTGTTTGTCTCGTTTTATTGTTGTCTATAAATGTTTATGAAAATCTGTCTTTAGTTTGCTTTTTTTTCTTCTTCTTTTTTTTTAAAGTTAACATTGATTCTATTCTATCGCATTTCCACTCAACAAATCGACTAGACCCACAGGTAACCTAGAAAAATTTTTCTTGTCAGTCGGATCTTCGTTGATCTACGGCAATTTACTCTCTTCGTAATCGTAGATTTATGCTATTCCACGGCGACGAAAGTAAATCCTCGCGGATCGAATTAGACCCGTGATCTGGCGTGGCTCAAGAGCGTCAGAGTTTGCACGTCGTGATCAGTGACGTAGTTTTTAGTTCAGTTTGTATAACGTAACGTGTCGCGGCACCATTACACCTAACCTCATTTGTGTTGTTGTTCTTTCAAGTGAGGGAAAGCAGTACACTCCCTGACTGTCTGATGCCGTATCGCTCGCGTGAATCAAGAGAGTAAAAATAACCATGCTCTTTCTACAAATCTGAGGACGTCATCATTTTAGGCACTCGAGTTTTGTCTGTCAGCGTTCACATGTCTGGCACGTAAATTCGCTGAGTTCCGTTCGTCAGTTGATGCGATTGTAGAGACAGTCATGGGTATTGACATGTTGCAACCGCCCCCCCCCCCCCCCCCCCACCCCTCCCCAAAAAAAAATCGCTTGACGAGATTGCTGTTTGAACAACTCTGACCTTCACTGGAAGTGGGGCGCGAGGAATAAGGAGGGAGGTGGGGTGGCAAAAAAGGGTTGACATGGAGTGAGGTGTTAGGTGGAAT
>CM031622.1:58196186-58213377 GCA_018398815.1 Conus ventricosus | reverse complement strand
TACATGAAGATACACTGTAGTGTTGGACGGCCCTGGGTACATGAAGATACACTATAGTGTTGGACGACCCTAGATACATGAAGATACACTATAGTGTTGGACGACACTAAATACATGAAGATACACTATAGTGTTGGACGACCCTGGATACATGAAGATACACTATAGTGTTGGACGACCCTGGATACATGAAGATACACTTATAATGTGGACGACCATTGGTACATGAAGATACACTATAGTGTTGGACGACCTGGATACATGAAGATACACTATAGTGTTGGACGACCCTTGATACATGAAGATACACTATAGTGTGGACGACCATTGGTACATGAAGATACACTATAGTGTTGGACGACCCTGGGTACATGAAGATACACTATAGTGTTGGACGACCCTGGATACATGAAGATACACTATAGTGTTGGACGACCCTAGAGAACGGGGAAATGCTGATTCTAGCTCAACCGCCCTCAACCAGTTTCGGGCGGTTGACCCTAGAATCAGCATTTCCCCGTTCTCTGACAAGTAAGACTTCAACAATGAATTAAAAATGATAATCCATCACACGTTTTCAATAACCAAAAAAATAACGATTTTTTACAAACAAACATACTGTGTAGGATTGTCTGTTTTTAATACTAATTTACAAAACTTTTGAGATGTTAGTTTTTGCTTAACCCTGCGTTTTTCCTGATCATTTTCAATAACATTATTTTCGCGCAAACATTCATCAAATGCGTCTCTGTCTTTCATGTGAAATAAAATACAGTCTTTAACTGTTCTCTAAAGTCTTTTAAAACTGAGTTATATTTTTGACATAAAATCCACAACACTTTATCCCAGCTAGTTTCTACCTACATTATATCTTTATAAGTTTACAAAACTTTGCATAACAGACAGACAGATTACGGGGGGCGGGGGGGGGGGGGGGGCTATAGAGACCCGTCATTAGGCTGACACCCGATCATTTAAATTTATGCTCTTCTATGTTAGGGTCTTACGACTTGGCGCAGAATAAGAGGCCTTCGTTCACCACAGAACACAGCACACAGTCAATTAGTTGTCAATGCCAACAACCAAACAATTGCTACATACCTTCTTCACATCCAGTCAACTTTTCCAGCGTTGAGCAGGGTTATTTTACTTCCAAGCCGGCCTTCATGGCGGGGATTCTCTCGAAGCGCAGATTTTATTTTGGTGGTTAGAGAGATGGCTTCTGAAATTGTTATTGCTAGTTTTGAAAGTTGCTTGTACTTTCCAAACAGGCGTGTAGTTCTCCTCAGTTTATTTATCCAATCCGAGAGGAATGCTGCAAGTGGGATTCTACAAAGTTACAAAAATTTCTTCTGTTTAATTCCCACAGCCTTTCTAACCACTTGCCATATGCTAGATAGCTTCTTAGATTTTGATTTTCCTTCAATTCAAGGTTTGTTTGACTTGTGGTGATGATTGTTTCTACTTCTTCAACAGTTTTGTTTTCATCATACTCTGGAATTGCATTCAGTGTGTTTTTCAACTAACAGCCTGTCTTAACCTTCAAAAATCTTAGTTTTTCTAACAGATTTTTTCCTAATAAGTGTATAAGCTTTTCACGTTTTCTTTTCCTTCTTGTCTGAAAGACAGCAGCAGGTTGCTTTGGCAACTGATTTTTATGTTCTTTGTTGTAACGTTCCCTCTTTAATTCCTCTTTGCTTCAAAAACAGATTGCACTTTTTTCCAATGTTGTTGAATAGCAGCATAATAGTCAAGGTGCTGTTGAATTCTATTGTTGTATTCGCCTATAGGTTCACCAGCGGCTTCATCTCCCCAATCAATAGTTAAGTCTTCTTCATCATCACTGTTCACAATTGTTTCTATATCTTGGCTAAGTCCTGTTGATTGCTCTGATTTTATTTCTCTAAGTAGTCAGACTCCTGGGAACTCTCGGATTCATTCATCTTTTGATTCATCTGATTGCACACTTTCTATAACAATTTGTAGACACAAAAACTTAACCACCTTCTCCCCACTCGATCAGAGAACACACTGTGCTGTCAAACTCAGTTGGAGCCGTGAAAGGAAACGTTCATTGGCCGCACTCCAAAACCGCTCTTGAAGGAGCAACTTTGGCATTAAGCCAAGTGCCACAGTAAGAACATGTAAAGGGAGGAGATAATAGCGGGGGGTTGCGGGCACGCACCCGACCAGGAAACGTTCATTGGCCGCCCCTCCAAAAACCGCTCTTGAAGGAGCAACTTTGGCATTAAGCCAAGCCCCCCCCCCCCCAATTCTGCTTTGTCACACTTGACGCCTTTTTACCCACCACTCCTCTACCCACACCAAGCTCTTAATTAAGTCACTTCTAAGTTCTTAACTCAAGTTCTTAATCAAGTAACTTTTAAGTTCCTACCCAAGTCACTTCTAAGTTCTTAACTTAAGTCATCTCAAGTTATTCTCAAGTTCTTAATCAAGTAACCTCTAAGTTCTTAATTAAGTTACCTCCAAGTTCTTAGTTAAGTTTTTAATCAAGTCACCACAAGTTCTTTAATTAAGTTCTTAATCAAGTCTCCTCAAGTTCTTGATTAAGTCGCCTTAAGTCACCTCAAGTTCTTAGTTAAGTTTTTAATCAAGTCACCACAAGTTCTTTAATTAAGTTCTTAATCAAGTCTCCTGAAGTTCTTAATAAGTTCTTGATCAAGTCACCTTAAGTCAGCTCAAGTTCATAACTAAGTTCATCTTAAGTACAACCAAGTTCTTATTTAAGTCAATTTATAATTATTTATTATTGCATTTGAAATGGATCAAAATGAACTTTTGTTGTTGGCGGTTCTGGCATGCTTTTGTGTTCGGCTTCTGTGTTTAGTGGCGGAGATTTTTTTTGGCTGCTTTGGGTTTTGTGGCGTTGTTTATATATTTTATAACCGTAATAACCACCCCAGCGGCAATGCCACCAAAAATGACAATTGCTTTAAGAAAATTCCACGAAGACTTTGGCGGTGTAGGCAACCCTGTTGTTGTTGTAGGTCTTGAATCAACTTGTTCTGGCTTTTTTATAGCTGGCATTGAAACAACTGGCTGCGGCTCTAGCACTTTTTCATTATGGGCTATAATCTGTGTTGTACCTGTAATTTTTTTTGTTTGTTCCACTCTGCTACTCTTTTTCCTGCTGCAACGCGCTCAGGCTTTTTACTGGCCACTTTCTCCACTGATTCGGTGTTGTTTTTTTATTCTGATTCTGCTGATTTTCTGGCTAGGTCATTTTTTAGGGAAATTAAAATCTATATGATTAAAAGTAATTAATCCACGATTAGCGGCGACAATAATGTTCCAAATCTGTAATATAGATCACATCCTAGAGACTCTAATGACTTGTTAAAACTGGATCCTGCGTTAAATCATACATAAAGTCTTGTTCAGAATCAATAGGCGCAAATTTCTTACTAGTTTAGTGTACAAACTAAGAGCCGTTTGCCCGACACTTTTTACCATCCTTGATCTAGTTGCGCTTCATACCTGTTATGATACTTTACAATGTCTTGTGGCGACATTTGTTGAATCTGTTCTATGCTGAATTCATTTCCGAGGAACTGTTTTGTTTTTCCGCATGCTGCCAAAGAATACAGTTTTCTTTTTTTGGCATAACAGCTTGGTCATCAACTTGATCATTTGTAATCATAAGTTCAGGAAGGTTTAGGCTACCCTGTAGCAGTTCGTCGCCGTTCATGTTTTTTTATTAATTATAATTATTTTATTTTTTTAAAATGAGCACCGAAAAAACTGTTTCCAACCTTGTATACCATTCTGCTGTTATTGGAGGTCTAAGTGCAGGATACACAATGCTTGGCAAAAGCTTGTTAAAAATTAAACCAGCAGATCTTGGCAAGCTAGGCTTTGAGGATTCAGCAAAGCTAATTGCTGTTTATAGCAGCTTCATTTGCTACGAAAATATTTTCTAGTTAAGCAAGGAATAATTCCTGACAGTATCAATATGTAAAATTAAAAAAATACATTTATAAAAATGGCTTCATTCGTAATGATGATAGGCGGCGCTGTAGTGAATGTGCTTGCTTTTAGTGGAAGTAATTACGCGTTTAGTTAAACTGCGGGGATGACGGCGAGAGAAAAAGACATAACAAAGCTATGGAGCAACTAGCCGCAGCACAAGACGCCTATGAAAAGCAGAGAATTGAGCAGTTAGATTTTATTAACGACAAACTGAAAAAAACAGGGACATGCAGCTTACACATTTAAAGACGTTGATCAAGCAATAAAGAATATTTTCTTGTAACAGGCAAACCAATCGAGACATTGCCCCCACCAAATTTAGTGACTTTTATCAAACCATCAGAAAAACAAAGATGCAAGAAATCGTTGTTTATCGTCTTTGGTATGACCGTTGTGTATTTTGTTGCACATAATATTGGCTGAATAAAAATGAACAAAATCTATTATTCGCCAAAAGGATATTGGAAGGGAATCACGGCAATAAAAAGCTAAGCCAAGCAACGGGAGTCAGTGAACAAACAGCAAAAGGAATGGTTATCTAAACAAGCGATTTGGCAATTTATTTACCTGCGCCTAGACGAATACAGAGGACCACACTTTGTGAATACAATACCGAACGACACCATCAAATGGACCTTCTATATTTACCCATGATACGATTAGACAAAAAGATTTAAGTACGCACTCACAGTCATTGACATAGCTTCAAGATACAAAGATGCAGAACCTTTAACACAAAAGAGTGCTTCTGCTGTTGCTGTTGCCATACAACTGATATACCAACGAGGCCCACTAACTTATCCTCGCATGATTCAAGTGATGATGGAAAAGAATTTTAAAGGCCAAGTGAATCAAATATTGTTAACACGGCCCCGCACAGCCCACTCAGAGCCACAGCATTTAGTTCACTCAACGCGTTGCCTTTTGACCCCAGCTAGGCCCGTAACGAGTCAGCCACCGCACTACCAGACGCGCATTCTTTCCTCAGCAAACACGCTTTGTGTGTTTGGACGCTTCGAGACTGGTGCAACATCATTAAGTTATATTTACTGTACAGAGGTTTTTAGACTATAATTTCTGTACGAGAGCAATAGCGCAGTGAGTACTTGAGAGTGTGACAAAAGCTGGCATTTCGCTCTTCTCTGTGAGTACCATAATTAAGTTCGTGTTTAAAACTTTCTGACAGAACTTTGCGACCGGCAAAACCTATAGCCTGGCGCGCGCATGCGTCGTTGGCCTGCCTGATCTGTCTTGCAGTTGACGCCACTTGGCACAGAAAATAGCTCACAGGGTGTTGTGGACAGAGACAATTCCGCTTTTCTCGCGGTTTAAGCTGCTCGCGCCTGTGTGTAGTCGTTGTGTACCTAGGCGCGATACAGACAGCAAAGCAATGTGTTGTTTGCTATTCTCCACGCTTACTCGAAGCCCCTTCAAGCGAACCGTTTCGGGCCTTATCTCGACACTCTAGGGTGTCAGATACAAGACTGCTCACAATTTGTTTCTTCTGCTTTTCCGTCTCACGCTTTGTGAAGACTGACTCCAGCGACTAAATGTAGCAGTAAGAACTGCCGTGTTAAAACATAGAGTTACCATTAAAAGAGGCATTCCAGGAGTTCACAGATCACAGGCTTTAGTTGAAAACTTTAACAAACAGTTATCTGAAAGACTTTTCTCCTACCAGTATCACAGAGAGCTTATTGACAATTCTCGCAACACAGAATGGGTTAGAAGACTGCCCTCAGTTTTGCGCGCAATGAATAATGAAGAATTTAAATTAACAGGCTAAAACCAGTACAAGCAATCAAAAAACAAACAATAAATGTTGCTGAAGACTCCAGTACAACCAGCAAACTATTACCGTTTGGTTTAAAAGTAAGGTACCTTTATTTACCGGGGAAGCAGAAGGGGACACTCGCATCAGGGCAACAGATCCAGTTTGGAGTGTTGACCCATACGAAATAAAAAGAATTGTAAAAATGAATCCGCCCGTGTATTATTTACGAGAAACTGACACAACAAAACAACCAGCCCCCCCAAGATCTTTTGTGAAGGAAGAACTGCAGATAATCCCACCAGACACAGTTCCAGTTGCTTAATTCATTTTTAATTTACATAAATATATTTGAGTCTAAAATGGAAGCTCAGAAGGAAGCACAGAACGAAACAAGAATGATAAATGAAGAGATCTTGGAATTGATACGGGAATCATATGATACGAATTCTATTATTAAGGAAACACTTGTGAGGGTTCGCCAACACATGCTAAAACATCCAGATCGCCTACAGCCCAAAATCCCAAATTTTGATTATCAAATATGGGGAAAAGAATATCTTGAAAATATAAAAAATTCGAGCGCATCAAGCAAACATGAAAAATAATTTGGCTGAATTGGATAATGATATAATTGAGCTTTTAACAAAATTTGAGGAAAATATGAACCCGCGGACGAAGAAGATATATAATTATGCCGTTCTCTCCAGTGCCCAATTGCATATGAAAACTCTGGATTAACAAATACTCGTTTTGTGTTGGTGCTGTCAAGAGACTTTTTTGTTACAACTGTTGTGCTGATCTCATGTAGATTATGATCGTAGTTTTACGTTGTCATGACGAAAAGTCTTATTGTCAAACAATGCTTCTTTGTAGTTGTCATGTGATATGTTTGACTGCACAACACTGCGAGATATTCCCTTTGCTTTTTTGATGGTTTTTTTTTTGGCTCAAAAGACTGTACATTTTCGACCTTAAACAATAAACTCCTTAATCACCCTCCAGATAATTCATCCTTCATCTTTCCTAAAACCTTCTTATTAACGGATGAATGCAAAGGCGAATCTTTAGGGTAATCAGATGTGTCATACCATCCCGCATGCCCTTTAGCTACTTCTATTTCCATGTCTTTATAGATGTCTTCAGTAGGGATATCTATAACAAAACTATCTGTATCTGTGTAAAGTACTCTGGACTCTGGATACAAGGGTTTAAAAGTAGTCATAAAGAAATTCTAACATCAAAAGCTTTGATAATTCTAAAACAGTAAACCCAATAAATACAGGTTTGTCCAATTTGACTTTTTTTTTTTCATCATTATGCCAAAAAGCCCATCATGAAATCTTCTAAAGTCCTGATAATTAGGTTTTGAAGTCAGCTTAATTGCTTCGTTCTCTTTGGTGACCAATCTGACATCTTTACGCTTGTGTGGATTTTCCATAGTCTTTCCGAAACAGCTGTTGTTCATCAGCTTGAAAAAGTTTTTTCTGAAGCATCTGTGGATTTAGTTCTAAGATCAGTGTTCTTCATGATGTATGGTTTCATGAACTGTTCTTGATCAAAAGCAATTATACGATGAACTGCTGTCAACTTCAAACCATGTCTTAAATAAAATTGTAGAAGTCTGTAATGACAGACATAATTTTTTTTTGCCACGAAGATTAGGCACAAGTTTAGGCGGCTCTGTTTTTGCCATCTTTAGACTTTCTGCTGCTAACGGATAGTCATTATGCAGGTCATGGAGTTCCTGAGGATATTCTAAGTCAACTTCTAGAATATATCCACGCTGTTGATCTGGCGTCAAACTGCTCAACCACTTTAATGCTCTTTGAATATTATTCGTACCGCCGTCTGTGTGCATTTTAAAGTTGCGTAATGGAAGTGATTGCGCCATTGCCCATCCATACAGATTGTTTGCATCTAAATACATGAGATAGTTGGATCTTTTTACTTGGATCATAATCATCTAGGTATTTGTTGTTTGCTTTACAGTAATGATGCGACGCCATACTAATTCCTCCACGCAATCCGTTTTCATCATCTGAATCATTGGTAAATCTGACAATAAATCAATCTGTACTCCAGTAAACTTTAAGAAAGCATCCCAACTCATCCCGGGCGCAGAAATGTAATGCGCGGGATCCAGGCTATAATGTTTCATGCAGGTCTTTCTGTAATTTTCAAAAATGTCCGCTAACAAACAAACGTCAGCCTTCAAGTATAAATCATGATAGGCTCCCATTGTTTTACACTCTAACTTCTGCCATGCTTCTTGAGCATGCTGGTAATCAGAATCACTGATGTCCTTTCCTCTAAGACTAGAAAAGAACGCGCCTTTAGGCGTAAGTGTATCTTCGTCAAACCTTTGCCAACTGTTCATGTACTCATAAGGGTAAACGCCCTTTCTAACAAGAGTTGGGTCAAAATATTCTTCTGTTATTGGGCAGGACTTTAAGGACATAGCCAGTGACTCTAATGATCCCATCAGGTGTTGCATAGAGTCATAAAAAGACATGTTATTTAAAGCAAAACACATGTACTTTTCTGATGACTGTGCAATGCATGTTACCCTAAAGGCGTTGGAGTCGCTGGAGTCGCTGGAGTCGCTGAAGTCGTTGCCTACTGCTTGCATTATAAGATGAGAGTCGTAGCCTTGCAAGTTATGAAAGAAGATGGGCAGCTTCCAATGTCTTTGGTTCAAACTTTAGTTGAAGATTGCAGTTGTTGTGCGCTGATCCTCTGAACTTTCCGCTAATGTGATCATGGTCTCTTACTGTTGGATTGGCTTTCTCGCTGTTGGACATTAGTTCTAAACCACAAATCCAACAATGTGTGGCTGAGTCATACTGTTGTTGGTCTTTAGGCGTCATCTTGATTTCAGATAAATTCAGATTATTAGAACAGGCGTTACGCAATTGCTGCATGCGTTTTAAGAAGTATTTTGCAGCATCTGGTCCTCTATACAATTCTGGTTCCGAATGGGCACCATCCGACCTGACAACAATGAAGGCAAATGAACAAATCTGATGATTACTCATTAAGACAGTTTTCGGAAGTTTCTGTGGGGTTGGCCCTTCATAAGGAACAATAAGCGACTCGAAGTCTGCGTAAACAACATATGGGCTCGTTTGCAGCTGTTTCCAGTTCTTAAAACTAACTTTAGTTCCAGGTGGGGGGCGTAGTTAGTTCTGTATTACAGTCAACTGGGCTAATACAATATTTTATATGTTCAAGCGCGGCTTGACCGGATGGAATTCTTGTTAAACATTTTCTACAGAATTCTTGTTTGCGCCTATGTTTTGAAGTATGCTGCATTAGTCTACTCATTGTACGTATCAATGTGTAATGTTGAGGCAGCCCTGTTGGCGAAGACATTAGGAGTAAGTCCACATGACTTTTGGCCGGATCGCCTATTGTTGGGCTGTCTTTAGACACTCTAATAGGCACCAAATTTGTTTTCTCAGACCATGTGTATTACATTAACAGTTATTGGTTTGTTTTGTTCTTCAAACTGATCAATTTTGTCCACGCTAAAAGGAAAGGATATTCCACTAAAGTTAAGATCATTGATGTAAGGTTCATAGTTAGATACTCTCTCTGCGTTTTTTGCGGGCGTAATGCAGCCTTGCAAGAACACACACATGAAACATTTGTTGTCCGATTCTTTATGTTTAGAACTGCTCTTTTCGCTACCAATGCTGGTGGTAGTGGAAATGTAAGACCTGCCTACAATCGGCTCACACTTAGCCTGTTTTAATCTGATCTCTAAGACTTCACCCTCTGCCCAACCAGAGCCTCTCATTTTGGCTTCTTCAGCGGCCACATCAAACTGTGCAAGCAGTTGGTCTGCCCAAACAGGTGTTAAGTCATTATGAGAAAGAATAACCTGTTGTTGAGTCGAGACCCAGACTTCTAGATTTTCTTCATTTATTGTTATATAGTCGATTAAAACAGCTAACATTACTTTAACTGGCAGGTCTATTGTTAGTTTACCTGGAACTTGAGAAATAGCATGAAAACACTTGCCTGTCGTTTGTTGGATCAATGACTTCTAGATTAATATCATTTAAAGCTTTTGACAAACGCTCTCCCTAAGCATTCCTTCAAACAATTCGTCCGGTCCTTCATATATCTCAGCCATGTTGAGTTTTCTTTTCTAACTCCAAATATTATTTAATATTAAAAAATGCAACGACTCCAAAGTCGTCTTAATCAGAATCAATATCAACGGTCTTTTTGTGCTTGGACTCATAAACTAAAGTATAAACGCCCTTTGATGTTTGTTAATGTGAGCTGTTTAGAACAGAGTTTAATGTCTCGTTTACTTTTTTTAAACATTCCTTTTTTATCTGCTTGGTGTCTGGCTGTTGAGAAAACTTGCCCTTGCCTTTTTTTGAAGATCAACTTTTGCCTTTTATAGTCATCAAAATCGGCCTGTAAACGACCTAAATTCTTCATCCGTGATGTTTGAGTCAACTAGCGCTTTATTTATTGTCAGTTTGAACGAACTAAGTTTAGCTGTTATTAGTTGAACCATAGCTGTGTGCTTTTGGAGTTTAGTTTTTATTTTTTGCTGGCAGTACTTACAGCTAATGAGCACAGGCCGAGAGCTAAAGACAAAACCGCTAGAGGTAAAGCTGCGGGTGCACCTACGCCTGTTGCTAAGAGGCCTACACTTGTTCCTGCTGATAGAGCACTAACAGTCGATGCTCCAGTATTAACATATGTAACAGCATTAAAGGCAAACAGAATACCTTCGTTTGGTTTTGCTGTATTTTGAAAGGTCTTGCTCTAGTTTTTGTTGCATTTGTGTAATGTTTGTTAATCTGAAGGTTTTTATGTCGGGGGTTTCTACTATCCCTTCTTTTGGCGACTCTGGCGCCGTAGGCACATTTGGATAAACCTGAACAGACATGCTTTTTTTAAATAAAAAATAATTTAGTATTGTATATCTTTTAATCTGTTATCTTGAATTATTCAGCTGCGCATCATATTATTAAAAACAAATGTACATTAACTGTTTATCGCCATCTTTTTCTTTATCAATTTGAATGTTTATTCCGTCTTTAACAGTTCTCCCACTTCCATGCAACTGATTATCCTCTGTTGACCTTAGGTCAATCCATAAACCGTATTTTGTTGTTAAATAATCATCAAGCCTAACACTGTGAAGGTGTAGATCTTTAGACCACAGGTCTACCGTTGGACTTCTACACCTCCCACCTCCAAACAATTTTCTTATTTCGTCAAAATGCTGATAATGGTCTAAGCCCGCTAGCGTAGATTTGGTTAGGACTACCCTCAATCGAACATTGTACTTTCGTTATTTTAGGATTAATAAACTTTTCACTTCCTCTTTTGAATGGTTCTTCATCTTCACACAGCAATAAATACCTTTAAGTGATCTTGCTGTGGCACTAAAACTAAAATTCCATATAGCGTCATTCTTGCTTCTGGGATATGTTGTATGATGAATCACTCTTTCGTAATATATTGCTGATTTTGGACTGATATTGTTGCTCAATCAGCCTTGCTAAATTAGGGTTGCTAACAACGTCAAACTCTAACGAGATGTCAGAAATGCTGTACTTTGCTTCGGTGTCTGATGATCTGATAACCCGTTTGTATTCATTAAAAGTTAGTTCATATGACAATCTGTCTTTTAATGCTCCTTGAAAGTATGGCGCATGCGCTTTTAACAACTCAAAATCTAAGGGAATAGAAAAGCGATTCCATACGCAAAATTTACAGCTATATACTTTTTGCCGTCTTTAGCATCTTCAGCGCCTATTCTATGTTTTAGTGCTTCTTCATTTTCGATTCCTTGAAATGCAAAGTCAGCCCTTTCATTCGTGGTTAGCCATAGATCAGAATAGGTTAAAAATATGTCTGCATTGTGTAATGAAAATATTTCTTGCCCCTCAAGTTTTATAGAAATTTTCTTAACGATTGCCCGCCCCAGATTCTGGACAACTGTCCTGTTGGGGTCTGTTGCTGAATCGAGTTCTATTTTGAAAGTAAGTCGCGCAGAGCCTGGCACAATCACTTCATCTGCTCCTAGGTCTGGAAATTTGACAGTAAGAATTTGATCTGCATCAATAGTAGATGGATTATTTGGAACAGTAATATTCCGTTTATTTCCCTTCACACCAAGGGGCTCTTTCAGTCTTCTATGCGGGTCAAGAATTGAACCATATGCTTGTGACATTTTTTATAAAACAAAATAAAAAGTTAATTATTTAAAACATGGCAGGAATTGAAGGTGAAGAAGATTACGATGTTTTTGATCCTGGAGACGACATGAGTGAAATGATCCCTTTGCCACAGCATCGCTCAGTGATGTATGAATTAGCAGAAAGTCGGCGTAAATTACAGAAAGTAAGGTCGAAGCATTATACCAAAGTTTAGGCCAAGAACATCCCGAATTTATAGACCCTATGATTTTGAAGTAAAAGATAACCATTTGTATGTGAAAAACGATCGAGGACAACTTGTTCAGCTTACAGATAAACGAGACCATCAAAGTTTGTAGGTGTGTGAGTACAATTAGACAAAGACTCAGAGTAAGCGTACAAAATCGCCTTGGCATTTCTAAACCAAAATTAGATAGGGATGCAGTTGCTAAACTTCAAAACACACAACAAAAACTTCCAACAGATAACCAAATGCAAAACATGGAACTTAAAGATTTAAGTCAAACAGCAGACGAAATAATAGAAGCAGAAACCAGTTTTTCCGAAGAAAGAGCATTAAAAACGATTAATGATTCCCCATTGCCTATGCGAGAAATAGCGGCCCTTGATCATGCTTGAGAAGCATCAGAGGCGAATTAACAAACAATTTAGCAAAACTGGGTGAACTAGATGAGCATATAAAAAGAGAAAAAGAAAAACTCGTTGAGGCTGATGACGCCAACTTAGGGCATGATATTAAAGAAAGAATAACCCAAAGACTAAAAGATCTTGAACAAGAAAGATCAGCAAGACTAGAAGTGTTGTCTACTAACCGAGAACAATTACGAACTCAAGTGAGCAGAATAAGAGAAACTATCCAAAGAATTTTATATGAAAACACAACGCTAGCAGAACGAATACGAACACTGTTTAGAGAGCAAGGAGTCACATTAGCAAGCGTTATAACGGCCTTAGGATTTGCAATAAGTACACTGGTGATGGCTATTACAGGCGGCGGTGGTCAAAGCCCAGTGCCTCCACCGCCATCGCCTCCATCACCGCCTGATAAATCATGGGTAAAAACAGCTTGATCATCTTGCGGGTTTATTAAAAAAATTAGCCAGTAAAGCCATGGACGCTTTACCGGGTATATTAGGGGGTGTTGTTAGCTGGCTTTTGTCTACTGCAAGCAAAGTAGTTGGCTTTATGGCCGAGCACTTATGGACATTAGTTCTCTTAATAGTTGGGTTAATTTTTAGTAAGATAAAGACCAAGTAATCCTAGGCCAGTTAATCCAAAAACAAGTGCTGTCTTTTCATATTCATGGTCATTATTTTTTTAACTTCGTGTTCTTCAACCGCCTTCGGGCTTTGGGCCACGGGGATAGGATGACTTATTCTTGGGGGGTCATTTTGTTTGTTTACTGCTTGCAATATTACTGGCTCAGAATTTATTTCGTTTTTCCGACTTTCTGTTCATTGCCTGCCACGAGGATTTCATTATTGTAGTTTATTATTGTTCCTATCTGGAGCCTGAGGTCAGAAGGCAGCATGTATAAACCAGTGCCAACAGCAAAGTCTACTTTCGATCTTGCGTATTGTAAAACATTTTGGTACCTTTTTATACTTGAAGGCAAATCAACTGTAGAATTAATGGCGTCCTCTAAATTTGCTAAGTATTGTTTTTGTGCATCAAAACCAGTGAAGGATCAGTTAAGCTCGATCTCGTTTGTGCTTGCGAACCTAGCAAACACCAAACGTAGTACGAACAGAGTCGTTTATTCGTTCTTTCTGCTTTAGTTAGGCCCTTAGAAGTGTCTAAGATAAATGTTGTCCATGCTGTTTTATGCTCTTGCTCTATGGACCGAGGTGAACAGCTGTGCCTGAAGAGAAAGATGTGTAAGGAGGATTCCAGTCATATTTATACTTTCTGCGCACGCCCCAAAAATAAGGGGTGCCTAGACCATGATTAAGATCCAACTTTTGTCTAAAGTCTGTCTTGGCCTTAATATTGAATTCGTTACAAATCCTTTCAAAAGCCTTCATGTCTATTCTGTTGCTGAATGGATTAAACGGTTTGTCATTGGCAATGGAGCTTGCAGTTCAGTCAAAATACGTCTGAAGGTGTAATAAAAATGAAATCTGTACACTGACCTCACCAAAGGATCAGGATGATTTAAATGATCGGCATACGACACTCCACACCCAGTTGATGCACAAAACACAGCAAAGTTTAACTGATTCTGATAAAACTGCATCGGATGACTAAACCACACTTTCGGGATGTGGTCGTTTTTAAAGGAGGGTTAAGATATCTGTTTAATGGGCGTACTCACCTTTACTTGAAAGGTGTCAAACTGAGTCACAGAAATGTCAAGAGTATCAGTTGTTATATTTTTAAGATTGTAGTGCGGCCCAACAGAATATTTGCATTAGTATATTTGAATGCACTCATTTTTATTTCGTTTAAAAATGTTTATAACAATAACACTCAAGACCGTCCTTCGTTTTTAGAACATGCTATTGATAACGATTGCGGAACCAGAATGGTTGCACTTCATGAAATTTTTACAAAGTCGTATGTTTAATATAAGTGAATCGAAGAAGAATAATAAGATTGAAAAATATAATAATAGAGGAAAATTAGTTAGCCGGTTAACCATACCTGATGGTTATTACGGGTTTTGCTCACTAAAAGAAGCAATGAGTAACTTTGACATTACTCTCAAACTTAACAATGCGAATCTGAAAACAATGTTGACCTTCAAACCTGAAGAAGAAGAAGTAGGTTACTATTTTGATGAAGAGCTAGCTAAAATGTTAGGCTTTACAACTGCCAATCGACCCATTCATAGTTTTAGAGTTACACCAAACAAAACTACTTATGAGGGGGAAAATCCGCTCGATCTTGCATTACATTCATTACTCTATGTTCATTTGGATGAGCTGAGCACTGATGAAAACTTATATGATGGAAGGCCCTCAACTGTTTTAAGAGCTCTTCCATCAGGGAAAGCTGCATATTGCGATTATGAAATTATACAATTCCCTAATTTACAGTTTAAAAGATTAGTTTGTGGAAGGGTCGGATCATTTAATATAAAAATCGCAGACAAAACAGGAAAAGTTGTGAAATGTGATAACCTGCACATTGTTTTGGAAATAAAATAATAAGTTGTACTAAAAAATGTCGCGTGGACCAGAAGAATCCGGAGTTACATTAGCGCCTGTGAGGTGTATAACTTTAGAATTAAAAGACCTTGCAGACGTTGCGGACTTTGAACAGAATGGTGAGATAGGCGCTTTGTATGGTTTTGAGTACACTAAAGATGGTGATTATAAACGCAAAGAGGTTGGCGACAACAAAAAGTTTCCTAAACTAGAGCAACTGCGCAATGTAGAAGCAAATAATGCTGGCCAGTATGAATATAAAATAGTTCGAAAACCTGACAGCAAATGGCACTTAGAACCATATTTAGAATGGGATATAAAATTTGAATTCATAAGCCCATTTACATTTTTTAGCCGTCAAAAAAGTTTCAGAAAAGCATTCAACTCTGGCCCTTTACATGTAAGTCTTATGCCAGAGGACAATAGTCGGAAAGAGATTGAAATAAAGCCGTATGGGAATAAACAGTACATCCTCCACAGAAAGGAATTAGTTTTGAAAGATGCTTCTACAAAATTACAGTTCATTCCACAAATGAAATTAGGAGACACGTTCACAATGATATTTGAAATTTCTGTCTTAAAAGATGAGGAGAGGGATGGGGTTGTGGGCGTTAGTGACGTCCTTTTAAAAGGAATTCTAATTAGCTGGCAAAACTTAGACGTTGAAAAACTTAAAGTTACTGTCGTCGTTCTTAACAACGGTGGGAGATTAAGGTCATTACAACCAGTGACAAAATCAATATTAGTCTAAATAGAAGCAATCTCAGAGATCTGACTTGGATTAATCTTACACATTTAGATCTTATAGGATTTTATTATACTGAACAAGTTTTGACAGAGAGTATGATAAAAACAATAACTGGATTAAATTAAATTCTGATATAAAACTATGGAGCAGTTAAACTTTATGATAAAAAAGCCTCATTGTTCATTGATTTGTGGACAGACTGATTGTGGAAAAACAATATTTGTCCTAGACCTATTACAAACAGTTTATCGCTATAATTTTGATTATATTGTAATTTTCTGTCCAACGCTTAAATGGAACAAAACATATCATGATAGAAGGTTTATATGGACAGATGATGACGTATTTTTAGTTGATCCTAGCAATAAACTGAGTGAGTGTTTAGAACTCTTTTACAGACTGTTTGAAGGAACGCAGACACTATTTATTATAGATGACTGTTCAGCAGAACGAGACATGGTTAAAAAGAGAACCATTTTAGCAAAACTAGCTTTCAGCGGAAGACATGCTGGGATAAGTGTGTGGATTTTATGTCAAAAATATGACTCAGTTTTAAAAGACTTTAGAGAACAGTTAAAGACTGTAGTTTTATTTCACATGAAAGACAGAGACGCATTTGATGAATGTTTGCGCGGAAATAATGTTATTGAAAATGATCAGGAAAAACGCAGGATTAAGCAAAAACTAACATCTCAAAAGTTTTGTAAATTAGTATTAAAAACAGACAATCCTACACAGTATGTTTGTTTGTAAAAAAATCGTTATTTTTTTGGTTATTGAAAACGTGTGATGGATTATCATTTTTAATTCATTGTTGAAGTCTTACTTGTCAGAGAACGGGGAAATGCTGATTCTATGGTAAACTGCCCGAAACTGGTTGAGGGCAGTTGAGCTAGAAACAGAATTTCCCCGTTCTCTACCCTGGATACATGAAGATACACTAAGTGTGGACGACCATTGGTACATGAAGATACACTATAGTGTTGGACAACCCTGGATACATGAAGATACACTATAGTGTTGGACAACCCTGGGTACATGAAGATACACTATAGTGTGGACGACCATTGGTACATGAAGATACACTATAGTGTTGGACGACCCTGGATACATGAGATACACTATAGTGTTGATGACCCTGGGTACATGAAGATACACTATAGTGTTGGACGTCCCTGGATACATGAAGATACACTATAGTGTTGGACGACCCTGGATACATGAAGATACACTATAGTGTTGGACGACCCTGGATACATGAAGATACACTATATTGTTGGATGACCTGTACATAGGATAACACTATAGTGTGTGACGACCCTGGATACATGAAGATACA
>CM031622.1:58177122-58195186 GCA_018398815.1 Conus ventricosus | reverse complement strand
TGGCGGGATTTTTTTGGCCTCACAGTTTGTCACAGGCTGACGACCGCTAACTTAAAACGCAGACACTATTTATATAGATGACTGACAGCAGAAAGAAACACTTTGTCAAACCCGGCTTTCGGTGGAAGACATGCAGAGAACTAATAAATAGTGTGTGTGTGTGTTCGTGTGTGTGTTCGTGTGTGTGTGTGTGTGTGTGTGTGTGCGCATACGCACGTATTTTGTGAAACGCAGAACACGTATGTCTATGGCTCCAAGACTGGTCTCTCCTCCGTGTCTAAATGAAAATATTATTTAAACCCACAAGCAATCCTTCGCCACACGTTGCTCTGAGGGCAACTTGACCTTAACAGGCTTTGGCTGCGCCTCTCTCTCTGCTCCCCACGCTGTAATTAACACACCGTTAATCGGTAAGTAATCGGATAGCCTAGTGCACCACCCTTTGTATCTGGGGCACGTTCAGCCACGGCTGCTTTTCCCCTACGTTACTCTATGGGGCGTGTTCAGCCACGGCTACTTTCCCCTACGCTACTCTCTGAAAACTTTAGTAAATTAGTATTAAAAACGGATAACCCTGCACAGTATGTTTGTTTGTAGATAATCGTTATTTTTTGGTTATTGAAGTCTTACTTGTCAGAGAACTATAAAACCTTCATTCTGGTCACTTTCGCCCGAAACTGGTTGAGGGCGAAAGTGAGCCAGAATGAAGGTTTTATAGTTCTCTACATATGATACAACGTCGGTTGAAGATGACAACATTGATGTTTTTTATTCAAATTTTGCCAAAATATTGATTCAAGCTGCTGATAGTGCTATTCCAAGAAGTAGATATAGGAAACTTGGTAAATTTTTCGGTAACGTGTGGTGGACTGAAGAATGCCGATTAGCTGTAAAATCAAAACGTCAGGCTTTTAAAAGGTGGATCCGAAATAAGACTGAAGAAAATTTTCAGACTATGAAACAGGAAAAAAACAACTGTAATAAAATAATTGCTCAAGCAAAAAAGGCATACTGGATGAATTTTGTAAGAAGGAAATTACAGAATCAAAAGACATGTTTAAAGTGTGGAAAAAAGTAAAAGAAATGAAAAATGGTCACAAAAAAACAACTTTACCCAATTAAGCTAGAAAAGGAATTTCCTACCTCTTATGAAAAAGCTGAGGCTTTTGTTGATTTCTTTTCTCAGAATAGTTTGTCTTCATCTCTACAGGCAGAAAATGAGCAATATAGATTGAAAGAGGAACAAAAGAGGACTATTGGGATCCTGATCCAGTTGCAGATCATTTTTTGAATTCTCCTATCCAGGTCTCAGAATTGTCAGAAGCTTTATCATCAGTCTCATCTCAGAACTCAGCAGTTGGTCTAGATGGCATTTCTTATCAGATGCTATGTCATCTGCCGTCTTCCTGGAAACATGTACTACTCTCGTTGTTCCAAAAATGTTGGAATAATGGCGCTCTCCCTAAAATTTGGAAGAGTTCGGTGGTCATACCAGTTCTGAAAGAAGGCAAGATAAATACTTCTGTAAGCAGTTATAGACCAATCTCTTTGTCTTCTCATGTCGGGAAACTTCTGGAAAAAATTGTATTGAAGCGTCTGATGTACTATTGTGAAAAGACTATTTGCTTCCAGTCCAGCAGGCTGGTTTTAGAAAGGGTCGATGCACCACAGACCATCTTGTAAAACTTACAAATCAAATTAAAAAACAGTTTGCCCACAGAAAAAGTACGATGGCTACTTTTTTTATGTTAAAAAAGCCTACGACAGTGTTTGGCATGCTAGGTTGCTTTACAAATTAAAAAAGATTGGTATCTCAGGCAACATGTATTTTTACATAAAAGGTTTCTTAATGGACAGACATATATGTACAAGAATTGGTAAGATGTATTCTTCCTTCAGGTACATTAATATGGTATCCCCCAAGGATCAATTATTGCCCCAATTTTGTTTTCAGTTCTCCTTTATGATCTTCCTTCTGCGCTGTCCAAAAATATCCATTTAGTTCAGTATGCTGATGACATCGCAATATGGATGCATACTAGTTTAAGAAAACATACAAAGAAGAGGTCAATTAATCATGTGCAGAAGTCATATCAATACGAATTGGACAATTTATCGGCATATATAAAAGAAAATGGGCTAGAATTATCTGGTGAAAAAACCTGTTTAATGTTGTTAACAATGGAGAAAATCCGCCTGTACTCCCATCCTTGAATATAGATGGCACTTTGTTGCAATATCAGAAATCAGTCAATTTTTTGGGAGTCCTTTTAACACCAAAACTAAGCTGGAAAATGCACATAGAAAAATTGTTATCTAAAGCTAGAAATAGACTAAATTTTCTTAAAATTGTTAATTGCCAACCTTGGGGTCAAAATACTAAAACCCTTTTGCATCTGTCTTTGGCTCTTGTCCGCTCCAAGTTAAAGTATGGACAAGAAGTTTACTTTTCAGCGCCAAAGTATCTTTTAAAAAAGTTACAAAGTATTGACAGTAAAGCTATTAAATTAGGTTTAGGAGTTCCTGTACAAACAAATACATATAAGAGCTACAAAGCACGAATATCTTACCTTTATCGGAGCAAAGATGTCTAGAAGTAGCCAAATATGTGATTCGAAGCTTGTCAGTAAAAAATTCAGTTGCTGATGATATTTTTGTAAATTCGAATAAAGATTTTCCAAGTAGAGCCAAGGAAATTTCATATATTCAGCCAATAATGAATTATACCGCTGAACTTATGTCTAAGTGTAATGTAGATTTAACATCGATTCCAGAGTTCCCTACGGTTCCGATGATGCCTCCTTGGGAACACTTGAGTGGAATTTTGATTATGAGTATACGGTCTCAAAAAAAAAGATAATATTATCATTCTAGTGAACGATGTGAAAGAACACCTAGAAAATTCATATCCTAATCACCTTAAAATCTATACTGATGGTTCAGTTATGGACACAGCTGACAGCGGTTCTGGTTTCGTTATTCCAAGTCTGAATATAGGAAAACATTTTCATCTCGGAAAGGGATTTTCAATATTCACTGCAGAACTGTATGCTATACTGATGGCTTTATTTTGTGTATATAGTACTCCAATATCCTTTTTTAGTGTGCTGTTTTGTGTTGATTCCAAGTCTGTTTTGCAAGCACTGCAAACTTGGGATTGTAAGGCCAGAAAAGATTTGTTATATGAAATAAGGTACCTGATACACTGTATTATGTCTCAGGGTATAATCGTAGACTTCTGTTGGATTCCTTCACATTGTGGTCTCAGAGGGAATGAAATAGCAGATAATCTAGCTAAACTTGGTGCACAAAACTGTTCAGAATGTGTGCTAAATTTGCCATTACATCCTTCCAAGTGTGAAATACTACTGAACCTGGAACACTACGTTTACAAAACCTTTTTCTGTGAAAAATGCTACACACTGCCTAGCTGCTCACGCCATCTTGCTAAGATTATCACAAAATTAAGGCTGAACACATGGAAGACCAAATTTTCTCCTGAAGTTGTGTGTGTCTGTGGAAAATTCATCTCTGTGCACCACCTTCTATTAGATTGTCCAGTTTTAACTAAAATGTATAAGGCGAAAGGTATCAATCTTGACAAATATGAAAATGAGAGTCAAGTTCTGTCTGACTCATGCATAATTGAGTTTGCCGCCACTTTAGCCAGTTCTGATGTAGCTAGACTATTATGAAGGTCCTTAACTGATATGCTGTTTTCTTTTTCATAAGTGTATGCAGATGTACGTGTTGAAATGACTTAAGTGGTTGTTGTTGTTTTTGTCCCCCCCCCCCCCCTTTTTTTTTTTTTTTTTTTTTTTCGTCTAATATCATCCGCCGGATGAAAAGACGTAAAATTAAACCACCACCACCACTATAGTGTTGGACGACCCTGGTACATGAAGATACACTATAGTGTCGGATGACCCTGGGTACATGAAGATACACTATAGTGTGGGATGACCCTGGGTACATGAAGATACACTTTAGTGTTGGACGACCCTGTATACATGAAGATAGACTATAGTGTGGATGACCATTGGTACATGAAGATACACTATAGTGTTGGACGACCCTGGATATTTGAAGATACACTATAGTGTGGACGACCATTGGTACACGAAGATACACTATAGTGTTGGACGACCCTGGATACATGAAGATACACTATAGTGTTGGACGACCCTGGGTACATGAAGATACTATAGTGTTGGACGACCCTGGGTACATGGAGATACACTATAGTGTCGGATGACCCTGGATACATGAAGATACACTATAGTGTTGGACGACCCTGGATACATGAATATACACTACAGTGTTGGACGACCCTGGATACATGAAGATACACTAAAGTGTTGGAAGACCCTGGGTAAATGAAGATGAAGAAAAAGAACCCGAAGGTGCTGGGGAGGACCCAGAGAAGCACTGTCTTCGCCTGCCCTTAGAGCAGTCCTGTACCACCCTTGGAGGCCTGCGCTGTGTTGACGATGGGTACAGGCATGCACAGGACACTCCATTAAGATATCAAGGGACATAACTGCTCATGAACAGAGGTAAATTAGACTACAGGATGCAGCTCATAACAGCCTTAAAGTAGCATCCCCATGGGTGTACCAGCCCGTATTTCATGACTGCAGAGCCCACCGGCGAAAAACACCACCCTCCAGCTGCCGAGCACACCCCACAGACCCAACCACCCCTGCCCACGGACAGACCAAGACAGTGCCACTCCAGACACAGCCAAGCTTTCGCCATACGGTCTTATGTGCCCTCAAGAGAGAATCCAAAGTTGTAGTCTTTCCCACTGTCAACAGGACTTTCCCTGTGGTCAGTGGGTCTTTCCTCACCGTCACTGGACCTTTCTCCAGGGTCAGCCTAGTTAAGGCAAAGAAGAAAAAGAAACACCCGAAGGTGCTGGGGAGGACCCAGAGAAGCACTGTCTTCGCCTGCCCTTAGAGCAGTCCTGTACCACCCTTGGAGGCCTGCGCTGTGTTGACGATGGGTACAGGCACGCACAGGACACTCCATTAAGATATCAAGGGACATAACTGCTCATGAACAGAGGTAAATTAGACTACAGGATGCAGCTCATAACAGCCTTAAAGTAGCATCCCCATGGGTGTACAGCCCGTATTTCATGACTGCAGAGCCCACCGGCGAAAAACACCACCCTCCAGCTGCCGAGCACACCCCACAGACCAACCACCCCTGCCCACGGACAGACCAAGACAGTGCCACTCCAGACACAGCCAAGCTTTCGCCATACGGTCTTATGTGCCCTCAAGAGAGAATCCAAAGTTGTAGTCTTTCCCACTGTCAACAGGACTTTCCCTGTGGTCAGTGGGTCTTTCCTCACCGTCACTGGACCTTTCTCCAGGTCAGCCTAGTTAAGGCAAAGAAGAAAAAGAAACACCCGAAGGTGCTGGGGAGGACCCAGAGAAGCACTGTCTTCGCCTGCCCTTAGAGCAGTCCTGTACCACCCTTGGAGGCCTGCGCTGTGTTGACGATGGGTACAGGCACGCACAGGACACTCCATTAAGATATCAAGGACATAACTGCTCATGAACAGAGGTAAATTAGACTACAGGATGCAGCTCATAACAGCCTTAAAGTAGCATCCCCATGGGTGTACCAGCCCGTATTTCATGACTGCAGAGCCCACCGGCGAAAAACACCACCCTCCAGCTGCCGAGCACACCCCACAGACCCAACCACCCCTGCCCACGGACAGACCAAGACAGTGCCACTCCAGACACAGCCAAGCTTTCGCCATACCGTCTTATGTGCCCTCAAGAGAGAATCCAAAGGTATCCAGAAGTAGATACACTATAGTGTTGGAAGACCCTGGGTACATGAAGATACACTATAGTGTTGGACGACCCTGGGTACATGAAGATACACTACAGTGTCGGATGACCCTGGGCATAGTGTTTGTGTGCAGGCGTGTCTGCGTGTCGGGTTGTGTTTGCGTATCTGCTTATAATTCGGACGATGTGTTTGTCACTCTGTACAGAAATGAAGCATTGGCTTAATCTTTGTCATCATGTCTGTTGATTAAAGAAGACACCTGCTCAATTCTTATCAAAGGGCCTTTTCTCTGGGGCCTGGAAAGTAGGTCAGCTCAGAATGGACACACACACACACACACACACACACACACACACACACACACACACACACACACACATATATATATATATATATATATATATATATATATATATATTATGTATATATATATATACACATATATTGTTCAGCATAATATGTATATATATATATATATATATTTAAGTAATGCTCTTGTTGTCCTGAGCTCTGCACCTTGTAGAATTCACTGAAGTAAAAACCGGAGACGGTGAAATACAAGAGTAAAAACAACAGTTTTTTCATGTCTCAGACATGTGTTTTTAGCAAATTTTCGCTGTTAAAAGCTTCATCAGGCCAAGTACTTGGCCTGATGAAACTTTTAACCGCAAAAATTCGCTAAAAGTACATGTCTCCGACTTGTATTTTCGCTTTTAAAAATTCATCAATGCTAAAAAACACACACACACACACACACAAAAACCCCAAAGTCATCGGTGCTAAAAATGCAAGTTTGAGACATGAAATGACTGTTGTTTTCAATCTTGTATATATATATATATATATATATATATATATATATATATAATATACAAAGCTTGCTCTTATGTCTTAGATTGAAGAAATAGGGGAGATAAGCATTCATATCTGCAGTGGTGGATAATTTTGCCTAACCAACAGTATGTGCTTGAGTGGGTGAATGGGGAAAAATAAAATAAATGCTTCTCAAAATGAGCCTTCAGCAATCTTATAGTCTCCAAGGGGAGACAGTCTCCAATGGGAAGGAAACTCACTAACATATAACTCCTGGTCGGATACCGATATTTCGAAACCTGATTGTTTCTCCTCAGTGACCGCGGAAAATGGTAATTTGACTCCTCTGCCTTTTCGGTTTTAAGAAGAATGCTATCCCAGAAAAAGGCTGGTGTGCAATACCGTAGTATGTTTGTTGAGTTTTCAAAAATCCAACCAAAGGTGCCACCTAAGAAGCAAAGGAAAATCACGAAAGAGCAAAACAAGCTACATTTTCTTGTGAAAAGTAGAAAATATAAAAAGATAACCTCTTAAGACACAAGTGCTGAGGGCCAGTTCTTGGAATGAATCCGCAAGGGACTAAATTACAATAAACTAATAAATTCCAAAGATAAGTACCGAGCACCATTCCAGAAACTTACAGAGCAGCTTGGTGTTGCAATGACTGCAAGAAATATTGAATTATAAACAAAGCTTGCTCTTATGTCTTAGATTGACGAAATAGGGGGAGATAAGCATTCATATCTGCAGTGGTAGATAATTCTGCTTAACTAACAGTATGTGCTTGAGTGGGCAAATGAGAATAATAAATGTGACCCGTTTTCACGAAATGAGTCTTAACTCGCAGGCAGCGAAAAGCGTAGGGGCCCGAAAAAGGTGTGATAGGTCGAATTTGTCAATTTTTACTTTTAATCAAAAATGGAATGTTTAATCTTTAAACTACACATACGTGTAATCGGCACTTTATAATTCAATCGGAAAATGTATTTAAAATGCGTTTTAAGGCCGATGACCCATAGCGATGATCCTTGGTAAACGCTAAAAGCAGACATGATTTTGATCAACATTCGTGTAGAGCACCCTCGAAAGGGCCCCAGCATGTTGTACATCGTTGGAAAGGTCATGAACTCTACTTTCTTTGTCACACATTCACTGCGTGAAAATCAGCCAATCCGAAACACTGTTTCGAAATCTTTGGCATAAACAAAAAGCGAAGTAGGTCGAGCCGATAGACCAATGAGGGATCGCGTTACGAACCTTTCATGGTAACCGCAGGGACATCGCGCTTTGGGGTTGGCTGACCGATCTTTGTTTACGCCTTTCGCCGCGAACAGCATGGCTTCGAAAACCACGATTTGCAAAGAAAGACTGTCTTTTTTGCTCAGTGCTGGTCAGTCTTCAACTCTACCAGCAGTAGATCAAGATGAATTGGGCAAACTGGTGACCGAATATTTCGCTGCAAGTGATTATGAAGACGAAGACACGCTTGACAGTGACGATGACTGCGAAACTTCGCCGGTCGATTCCGTGGAGCTTGACCCAACACAAGATGAAGTTGACAAACCCCTCGTCCACGTACAAGAAGTAAGAGAAGGTGCAGAGTGTAATATGGATGTCGACAACGGCGTGCCAGCTATGCTACAAAGAGCACAGACACGCTCATGTAAGGCGAATGGACATGGGTGTGTACAGATTAATAAATTTAATAAAATTTATTTTTCTAACACGGCTTGCTTTTTGTGTCAGAAAAAAGGCTATATAAAAACTTAGATAACAAGACAACTACAACATATTTTCACACCAATTTTTGTGTGCTATTGTGGCATGATGTGTTTTACCATGGTACAAAATTTGGTAAAGATTGGTGAAGTAGAAATACCTGTTGCTAAGGTAAAACTTCACTGAAGTGGTGACAATTTTCAAACTTGATTTTCTCAAAATGGCCGTTTGCTATGTTACACACTTCAAACACCCATAACTTCCTTATTTTTAGGAGTAGAATGATAAATTTCATATGAAAAGAAAGGTAATAATCTGGACATTTTGAAAAATACAATATCCTAAAATCTGTTAATTTCACCTTAAGACTCATTTTGTGAAAACAGGTCACAAATGCTTCTCAAAATGAGCCTTCAGCAATCTTATAGTCTCCAAGGGGGAGACAATCTCCAATGGGGAGGAAACTCACTAACATATAACTCCTTGTCAGATACCGGTATTTCGAAACCTGATTGTTTCTCCTCAGTGACCGCGGAAAGTGGTAACTTAACTCCTCTGCCTTTTCGGTTTTAAGAAGAATGCTATCCCAGAAAAAGGCTGGTGTCCTTTTAATTCTATGATAAGCCAATCAAGGCACATACCGGGTGGTTCCAAGCGGACAGTTTGCAAGGAAAGGAATGGGACTACTTTGGGGAGACCACCTGGCGCAAAGATAGGGTCGATCACGGGTGGGTGCGAGGGCATGGAGTATGATGACGTCAGTTAAGGACTAACCAATGTATTTCAAGACTGAATAATATCACCCGTAGAAATCCCAAACAAGTGAAATGACTGTGTGTTGGGGGAGGGGGGGGTCATTTGATCTGTTTTCATTTAAATATCAATCTATGGCTCAGATTAGTTCATGCCTCAAAACACATAGATTCTATTTGGTGTAAGATCCTAATTGGAGCGTCTGGACACAGATCCACAGCAGAATTTGATTGGTTGGTCCCAGGCTACTTATTGTCTTTTCATCTAAATTTGCTAGGATGAGGTATATAGTTTTTGCCCAGTCGTGTTCATAGACAGATATACAGAGAAACCAACAGATGCAAATGAAAACATAACGTTCTGGGAGGAGGAAGATGTACAAACTAGTCTGTCGTCTGTGATTTCAGTGCACGAGGACATAGAAATAGTGAGCAACCAAGATGACGAATTAGATTGCAGCCTAAGTGTGATGGTCGGAGGACAATGTCTGATAAAAGGAAGGCTGGATGGCACACTTAATTTTAAGAAGAGAAAAAGTCAGCTTGCACTTATTCATGATCGACATGCAGACTCTATTCTAACTGGCTAATGATATAAACTGTAGTATGAGACTTCAGTGGTAGACCATACGTTATTCTACATTGACAATGAAAGAAGTCTGCGTGCGATTTTCCTGTTTTATTGTCTCTTCGAATTGTGGTTTGAAAGGCTGGACATGGAAAACGCAACGTCTTGAATTTTTGTTCATAGCCACAGCAATGTTCTGATCATTTCTTATGCTGTTTGCAACAACTTGTTCAACTGGATGGCAAAGCATGTTTGTGTTGTTCCATTGCTGCGCGAAACACACACCCTTTCAGTTACAGATCAGCATCCATCTATCCATTTTTAACAGTGGTGTGTTTTTGTTTTATTCACTTCAGTTTCAACACAATAGCTGTGTTCGATAATGTTCAAATGTATGTGCAAGGATTCGACCAGGTACACTGGAGAAATTTGGCGACGAAGATATTGGCTAGAACTGTTCAGTGAAAAAAAAAGTCAGGGAAAGATATCTAATGCCTGTTCATCCATTGCAAACATTCTCATTTTGTGGGTCAAGATCATTACACTATTTGTGCACACATCTTTGGTAAACAAAGTCACATCAATCACAAGACAAGTAGTCCTGAATCGATCGAAGATAATAAGTGGAGTCAGACTGTTCGTTACACATAGTCTGTCTTACAGGCGCAAGATATCACTCCCATTTTTTGCTATTTTCAATCTTTGGCATTTTTAATTGTTAAACTGGCTGACAGGATAAAACAGACCTACTGAAATGCATATATGTCAAGGGTAGATAACGCCTGTCTTTCCAAAGCAAACAGATGTATCTCCTCTCAGTTTATGGGGCAAGCAAATATACTGTTCAAAAAAAGTTAAGGACCAACATTGAGAATGCACCAAAACTTTTTAAAATTCACAAAACTTCAATTGTACCGCCTTTGTGGTCCAAACAAATTGAACCACACGCACAAATTGATAGTGAATGCGGCAGCTGCAATTTTGTGGCACACATTTCTCACGCGCCTTGAAAAACACGTGTCGCAACTTGTCATTTTTGGAACAAATTGGGGTGAATTTCTGATGTGTTTGGGATCCGAGGAGCATGTGCTGAATCAAAATCATGTGAAGCACGAGCTAAATCAGCCTGTAGGTCATAAAGTATGCTCAACCAAATGTCTTTAAAAGCCACTATACTGGCGAAAAATGCAATGCAACAGCATGCCTCCACGTCGAAGACTGAACGAGCTGGATCGAGGAAGAGCAATAGGATGGCTCCAAGAAGGAGTTGCAGTCCGGGAAGTGGCACGGAGACTTGGGGTATCACACTCTGTTGTTATCAGACTCAGAAAACGCTTTCAAAACACAGGAAGAGTGCAAGAACGACCATGCTCTGGTCGACCCAGAATAACAACACCACGAGAGGACCGATACATTGAAAGGCAGGCCACACAAGAAAGAACAGCAAGTGCAAACAACATCAGACGTCGCCTTAGAGATGCCACCAACACTGTCGTCAGTGATCAGACCATACGAAACCGCCTACACGCCGCTAACTTCCGTGCTCGACGACCAGCCATAAGACCTCGTTTGACTGATGCCCTCAGAGCAGCACGCCGAGTATGGTGCACGCAGCACGTGAGATGTACACATGAACAGTGGGCTAACGTGATATTTACAGACGAGTCGCGGTTCTGCCTGGATCCCACCGATAGACGGAACAGGGTCTGGAGACGCCGTGGGGAGCGTTTTGCAGAAGAAGCTGTCCTGGAAAGGAACCGCTATAGTGGGGGATCCGTTATGATTTGGGGCGGCATAAGCACACGCTACAGAACGGCTCTCTACAATGTGGCAGGGAACTTGAATGGTGTTCGCTACCAAACAGAGATTTTGCAACCCCTGGTGCTGCCAGCCCTTCAACAGCGTGGACCTCAGGCAGTCTTTCAAGACGACAATGCACGGCCCCATCGCACCAGAGCAGTAAACACGTTTCTCCAAGCTGCTGGTGTCAACAGAATGCAGTGGCCCGCAAACAGCCCAGACCTGAACCCCATCGAACATCTTTGGGATGAGCTGGGCCGTAGACTGCAGCAGCGTCGTCCTCCTCCTGCTAACTTGGGTCAGCTGTTTGAGTCACTCCAGCAGGAGTGGGCTACTGTCCCCCAGGCCTTTCTGCGCACACTGGTGAACTCCATGCGACAATGCTGTCTTGAACGCCTTGCCAATAACGGGGGATACACACGTTATTAACCATGACATTGAACAAACACTCCTCCTGTGACTTTCAAATTTGGGGGTGGGGTTGTTTGTACTGTGCTCGATTCCAATTTGTTGATTCCTCGGACTTGTCATTGTCTTTACACACTTTTCACATACTCAATAAATTCGTGTTACACTTGGAGATTGATCACTTCCCAAAGTCAGTGAAATGTTGCTCCTTAATTTTTTTTAAACAGTATAGTCTTGAGAGCCAAATGCTTAATTTGAATCACACGCCAGAATAACTACCAGGATATATATATATATATATATATATATATATATAGCCTTTGTCAAAAGAAACGCGAAAAACAATCCTTTACTGTCGCTTCTGGAAACAGACTATAGTGTGGAGTCTGGGTCTGTGGGTCAGGCATGCTGAAGACTGGTTTCTTTATGTGCTTTCGTTTTCATCAGATTCGGCTGTGGTCAGTGTGGTTAGTGAGGCACGTGGGAACTGCTATTGCGGTTGTTCAAGCTTCTACACTGTAGCCAAGACACAACCCGTGAAAAAGATGCTCCTGCTCAGAATACTGCTCACATCTCCAAACTGAAATGGGTTGAAAAACAGGAGCGCATCAAAGGTGCAACACACAGGTAAAAAAGCAAGATGCCGCGTCTCACGAAAAATGACAGAGAACGGGCCATTGGTATGTTGTACGCAGGCTCGTCAGCCCAGGTGATCGCAGCCAGACTGAATGTCCACCACTCGACAATTTATCGACTGAGGAACCGCTATCTGGTGACTGGCTCCACAGCAGACGCTCCACGAGCAGGCCGACCACAAGCGTTGACCGCACGGACACAGAGACAGGTGGTGCGCTCATTTAGGAATGACCCCTACCAAAGCGCTTCCACCACTGCCAGGCACAACAACACGTCGCCATCGACAATAATTCGTCTGCTGCGTCGAAACCACCTTTTTTGTCGCCGTCCATATCGGGGTTCGAGATTGACTGCACAACACAGACTCCATCGGCAGAACTGGGCCAATCACACGCGAACTGGGCAGCAGAATGGAATGAAGTGCTGTTCAGTGACGAATGCCGAGTCTGCGTTGACAAGGTTGATAACAATGATCGGGTCTGGAGACCACGGGGTCAGCGCTTTAATGCCCGTCACATCAAGGAACACAATTTTTGGGGTGGACCATCAGTCATGATGTGGGGTGGCCTGTACGGTCAACAGCTTGTAGGCCCGGTTTTTTTTCAGCTGCAGCGAGGTCGGGGAGGAGGGGTGAATGCAGCACGTTACATCAATCAGGTGCTGCAGCCAGTTGTCGTCCCTTTCTTCCAAAGAAACCAGGCTCACGAGTTTCAACATGACAATGCCCGGCCACATGCTGCACAAGCCACGCAACAATTTCTACGACGGAATCAAATTCCCACAATGGTTTGGCCAGCTTGCAGTCCAGACTTAAATCCCATGGAACAAGTCTGGGCATACTTGAAGCGCAGCATTAACAAACAACCCCGCCGACCAGGAAACGCCGTCGAACTCCAACAAGAAATTGTCCGACAGTGGAACAGAATTCCACCAGCTTTCCTGCAGCGCTTAGTGGTCTCCATGCCGAACCGCTGCCGATTGGTCATCAACAACGCAGGGCGTCAAACCAGATATTGACAGCATGCACTATCCCATGTCCCGTTCTGCTGTTACCTCGGTCCTTTTCAGGACCAATTCGAAATCCAAACAGAGTTGATTTCTGTCATGTCCCTTCTCTCTTCAGACCCTCTCTCTCTCTCCCCCTCTCTCTGTCTCTTTCCCCCCTCTCTCTCTCCCCCTCTCTCTGTCTCTTTCCCCCCTCTCTCCTCTCCCCCTCTCTCTGTCTCTCTCCCCCCTCTCTCTCTCCCCCTCTCTCTGTCTCTCTCCCCCCTCTCTCTCTCCCCCTCTCTCTGTCTCTTTCCCCCTCTCTCTCTCTCCCCCTCTCTCTGTCTCTTTCCCCCCCCCCCCTCTCTCTCCCCCTCTCTCTGTCTCTCTCCCCCCTCTCTCTCTCCCCCTCTCTCTGTCTCTCTCTCTGTCTCTCTTTCTCTGTCTCTCTCTCTCTCACTTTGTGTCTCTTCGTCCCTCTTTCTGTCACTTTCTCTCTCCGGATACACTCATGCGTGGAGTGTTTTTATCGACTATGCATGCTTTGCACGTACGCAGACACCAAACACGGGAAATGTGACATTGAACTGTCTGCCGTCCAGGTCAGCTATGGTCCGTTTCAAACTAGCCTTTTGGGTGGCTTCATGGAGATCGTTTCGCGTTTCTTTTGACAAAGGCTGTATATATATATATATATATATATATATATATATATATATATATATATATATATATATATATATATGAATATAACCAAAGAGCCTAAAATGATTTTAAAAGTGCTCGACCCCTTGGGGAGCAACATTTGTCAATGATGTTAAAAAGGAAGGTTAAAACTCAAGGTTAAAACTCGACAAATTTGTTTCTAGCGGCGTTGCGCTGTCATCAGGATGGTTTTTGTTTGCCCACCGCCGATGTTACATAGCGTGTGGGCTCACGTTTGCGGTTGTTTGCACGTGCGGGTTGGCTGCACGTGTTTTTTGGGGCTTTCAGTTTTTGTTTTGGATGTGTTCACTAACAACGATTTCCATTTATGCCTGCAGTTGTTTACTATTTCTGTTTTGGTGTTTAAAGTTGCTAAGTGTGGTTTGCATAGTATTAACCATTTTTCAGTTAAACATAGTTGCACTTTTTGAAACATTGCTGTATGGTGATGCTCTTTTATGATTTTTCCAGGATATATTGTAGCTTGTTTTTGCGTCTTTTAAGTTTCCAGATATATTGCTCAGTTCTGTTTGGTTTTTATATTTTTCTTTTTGAATGACTGTTTGTGGTTTGCATATCTGGTTTTGAAGTGGTTTTCAGTGATCCCTATGTATGTTTTCTTTTTCATTTTCTGATGTTACAGTAGCCTGGTATACAATGTTGTTGTGGAGACATTTATTGTTTAGTGGGCACTGCTCCTTTCTCGTGCAATTGCAAGATTTCCTTTCTTCACCCTTCTTTGCTGTGTTGATTTTCATTTTGTTGGATGCATCAATCAGGTTTTTGAGGTTGGGCATACATGAGTACGATAGTTTGACAGTGTTTTTGTTAAATATTTTGGACAGTTTGTGCTCTTTTGGAAATGAAGTTGCTAGGATTTTGAAGAATTCTTTCCCTATGTTTGTTTTGAGTTTCCCGTCGTATGGGGGGTTATACCATATGATTTTTCTTTTCCTATTTTTCTTGCTTTTATTTGTGTTGTTGTCCGGGTTGTATTGTAGTTTGTAATTGTATCCACTTGTTTGTAGTGCCTCCTGGTATTCCACTGCTGCATTGTTGAACACTCTCTCATTGCATGACAGGTTTGATAGTCTCTTGTTTATGCCATGGGGTATGGTCTTAATACAGATGGTGGATGGTTACTTTTGGTGTGTACATAAAGAGGTGTATCGTTGGGTTTCTTGTATGGTTTATATATATGGTTGTTGAGATCCAGTGTTATGTCTAAGTAGTTCACTACCTTTTTGTTTGCTTCAATGGTGATCTTTAAGTTGTGGTTTTGGAAGATTTTGCATAGTTCTTTCTTCTTGTTTTCGATGGTTCTTGGTTGTTTGTTAGTGCAGCAAGGCCATCGTCTCTGTACAGTCCGACTTGTTTTCCGACTCGAAAAAAAAACTCGGAAAACAAGTCGGACTGTACAGAGACGATGGCCTTGCTGCACTAACAAACAACCCAAGAACCATCGAAAACAAGAAGAAAGAACTATGCAAAATCTCCAAAACCACAACTTAAAGATCACCATTGAAGCAAACAAAAAGGTAGTGAACTACTTAGACATAACACTGGATCTCAACAACCATATATATAAACCATACAAGAAACCCAACGATACACCTCTTTATGTACACACCAAAAGTAACCATCCACCATCTGTATTAAAGACCATACCCATGGCATAAACAAGAGACTATCAAACCTGTCATGCAATGAGAGAGTGTTCAACAATGCAGCAGTGGAATACCAGGAGGCACTACAAACAAGTGGATACAATTACAAACTACAATACAACCCGGACAACAACACAAATAAAAGCAAGAAAAATAGGAAAAGAAAAATCATATGGTATAACCCCCCATACGACGGGAAACTCAAAACAAACATAGGGAAAGAATTCTTCAAAATCCTAGCAACTTCATTTCCAAAAGAGCACAACTGTCCAAAATATTTAACAAAAACACTGTCAAACTATCGTACTCATGTATGCCCAACCTCAAAAACCTGATTGATGCATCCAACAAAATGAAAATCAACACAGCAAAGAAGGGTGAAGAAAGGAAATCTTGCAATTGCACGAGAAAGGAGCAGTGCCCACTAAACAATAAATGTCTCCACAACAACATTGTATACCAGGCTACTGTAACATCAGAAAATGAAAAAGAAACATACATAGGGATCACTGAAAACCACTTCAAAACCAGATATGCAAACCACAAACAGTCATTCAATAAAGAAAAATATAAAAACCAAACAGAACTGAGCAAATATATCTGGAAACTTAAAGACGCAAAAACAAGCTACAATATATCCTGGAAAATCATAAAAAGAGCATCACCATACAGCAATGTTTCAAAAAGGTGCAACCTATGTTTAACTGAAAAATGGTTAATACTATGCAAACCACACTTAGCAACTTTAAACACCAAAACAGAAATAGTAAACAACTGCAGGCATAAATGGAAATCGTTGTTAGTGAACACATCCAAAACAAAAACCTGAAAGCCCCAAAAAACACGTGCAGCCAACCCGCACGTGCAAACAACCGCAAACGTGAGCCCACACGCTATATAACATCGGCGGTGGGCAAACAAAAACCATCCTGATGACAGCGCAACGCCGCTAGAAACAAATTGTCGAGTTTTAACCTTGAGTTTTAACCTTCCTTTTTAACATCATTGACATATATATATATATATATATATATATATGTATATATATATATATGTAGCCGGGTGCTAACAGTGTATATTTCTTTTGGTTACCTTTCGTGGATGAAAATGTCGTGGATGAAAATGTTTTGTTCGAGAGGTATCTTCCCCTTACCTCCCTTGGTCGAATCTCATTTTTTTATTGTGTAAATTCTTTAAATCATGAATACCTCAGAACCTACATAATTGTATGTACGTCACTAAAGTCACAAAAATTAATGTATTTGATTCATTACAACCGTACTGGGCTGAGAAGCCCATATTTTCTCTAAACTGAGATTTTGCATGAGCAATCTTGGCGCCATTTTCAATTGTCTGTCGAATGAACATTGAATAATTCTTGATTTTACAAAAAGTAAGAGGAAAACCGAAGAATCTGAAGATGCATGTTAAAAGTAATGGCCATGAGCTCTCATTTCGTATATCGCATGCTTGGGATCTTTTCCGCACAGGCTTGCGACTATACGAAATGACTGATGACGCCGGTTCCCTTGATCAAGTCGCCTTCTTCGTTCATTGTCGGAGTTTTGATCCAAATTATCATTCTAACGAAATTCGAACTTCTCGATCGAAATCTTGCTTATGACTCCATTTCTGTTATGAATACAACTGAAAATGTGTAGAATTTATTATTTAACAGACCGTTTCAACAGAGTAATTTTCAGTTGAAAATTGTGTCAAAAGTAGGCGCCGACGGCCCGGCGAAGTGAAAAGTCAGCTGTGTTTTCTAGTAATTTTTAACAACAGAATTCTCCACTTAGACACTGTCTCGGAAAATGAAGTTTATATGTATGAAAAGAGCGAAATGCCAGCTATTCATTCATTGTAAAATTATTTCACGCTCTTCATATCTTTATTGAAATAGAGGAAAATAGACTCAAACGCGTTAAAAGTGGCTTCACTCTGGGACATTAATCAGCAATGATTTAGTACAGGAACAAATTGTCAAATGTGACTTACTGCATTTTATTCCTTGTGTTCTGAGGTTTTCATCAATAGTAAATATGTGTAATAGTTTGAACAGACAGCGAGCCAGACAACACTGAAGCTGCCATAGAAAACACAAAATTCTGTTGGTTCCGGCCTCGCAGGCCCATTCGCTCTGGCACCGTGTTGCTGGCTCTGCGGCCCGACATTATAAAGCTTAGTGTCAGATCCGATGA
>CM031622.1:58128571-58177022 GCA_018398815.1 Conus ventricosus | reverse complement strand
TGTAAGAGTAAGCAGTTGTTCTACAATTTTTGAATGTCTTAACCGTCAGTGTACATTTTAAAGTTGCGTAATGGAAGTGATTGCGCCATAGCCCAACCATACAGATTGTTTGCATCTAAATACATGAGACAGTTAGACCTTTTACTTGGATCATAGTCATCCAAGTATTTGTTGTTTGCTTTACAGTAATGATGCGACGCCATACTAATTCCTCCACGCAATCCGTTTTCAATCATCTGAAGCATTGGTAATCTGACAATAAATCAATCTGTACTCCAGTAAACTTTAAGAAAGCATCCCAACTCATCCCGGGCGCAGAAATGTAATGCCAGGATCCAGGCTATAAATGTTTCATGCAGGTCTTTCTATAATTTTCAAAGACGTCCGCCAACAAACAAACGTCAGCCATCAAGTATAAGTCATGATAGTCTCCCATCGTTTTACACTCTAACTTCTGCCATGCTTCTTGAGCATGTTGGTAATCAGAATCACTAATGTCCTTTCCTCTAAGACTAGAAAAGAAAGCGCTTTTAGGCGGAAGTGTATCTTCGTCAAACCTTTGCCAACTGTTCATGTGCTCATAAGGTAAACGCCCTTTCTAAACAAGAGTTGGGTCAAAATATTCTTCTGTTATTGGGCAGGACTTTAAGGACATAGCCAGTGACTCTAATGATCCCATCAGGTGTTGCATAGGTCATAAAAAGACATGTTATTTAAAGTGAAACACATGTACTTTTCTGATGACTGTGCAATGCATGTTACCCTGAAGGCGTTGGTTACAGCTTGCATTATAAGATGAGAGTCGTAACCTCGCATGTTATGAAAGAAGATGGGCAGCCTCCACTTCGCTGGGTCAAACCTTAGTTGAAGATTGCAGTTGTGTGCGCTGCTCCTCTGAACTTCCCCTAACGTGATCATGGTCTCTTACTGTTGGATTGGCTGCGTCTGATGAGAGGCTTAAACCACAAATCCAACAATGTGTGGCTGAGTCTACTGTTGTTGGTCTTTAGGCGTCATCTTGATTTCAGATAAATTCAGATTATTAGAACAGGCGTTACGCACTTGCTGCATGCGTTCTAAGAAGTATTCTGCAGCATTAGGCCCTCTATATAATTCTGGCTCTGAATGGTCGCCATCCGACCTGACAATAATGAAGGCAAATGAACAGATCTGATGATTACTCATTAAGACAGTTTTCGAAAGTTTCTGGGCGTTGGCCCCTTCATAAGGGACAATAAGCGACTCGAAGTCTGCGTAAACAACATATGGACTTGTTTGCAGCCGTTTCCAGTCTTAAAACTAACTTTAGATCCAGGTGGGGGCGTAATTAGTTTCTGTCTTACAGTCTACAGAACTTTTACAATGTTTTTTATGTTCAATGCGCGGCTTTACCGATGGAATTCTTGTTAAACATTTTCTACAGAATTCTTGTTTATGACCATGTTTTGAAGTATGCGCTAATAATCTACTCATTGTGCGTATCAATGTGTAATGTTGAGGCAACCCTGTTGGCGAAGACATTAGGAGTAAGTCCACATGACTTTTGGCTGGATCACCTATTGTTGGGCTGTCTTTAGACACTCTAATAGGCACCAAATTTGTTTCCTCAGACCATGTGTATACATTAACAGTTAATGTTTGTTTTGTTCTTCAAACTGATCAATTTGTCCACGCTAACAGGAAAAGATATTCCACTAAAGTTAAGATCATTGATGTAAGGTTCATAGTTAGACACTCTGCGTTTTTGCGGACGTAATGCAGCCTTGCAAGAACACACCACATAAAACATTTGTTGTCTAAATAATTCTTTATGTTTAGAACTGCTCTTTTGCGACTATGCTGGAGGTAGTGGAATGTAAGACTTGCCTACGATCGCTCATACTTAGCCTGTTTTAATCTGATCTCTAAGACTTCGCCCTCTGACCAACGGAGCCTCTCATTTTGGCTTCTTCAGCGGCCACATCAAACTGTGTAAGCAGTTGGTCTGCCCAACCAGGTGTTAAGTCATATGAGAAAGAATAAACCTGTTGTTTAGTTGAGACCCAGACTTCTAGATTTTCTTCATTTATTGTTATATAATCGATTAAAACAGCTAACATTACTTTAACTGGCGGTCTATTGTTAGTTTACCTGGAACTTGAGAAATAGCATGAACAACACTTGCCTGTACGTTTGTTGGATCAATGACTTCTAGATTAATATCATTTAAGCTTTTGACAAACGCTCTCCCTTAAGCATTCCTTCAAACAATTCGTCTGGTCCTTCATATATATTAGCCATGTTGAGTTTTCTTTCTAACTCAACTATTATTTAAATTAAAAAAAAAATACAACGACATCGACTCTAGGGTCGTCTCCAAAGTCGTCTTAATCAGAATCAATATCAATGGTCTTTTTGTGCTGGACTCATAAACTAAAGTATAAACGCCCTTTGACGTTGTAATGCAGCTGTTTAGAACAGAGTTTATGTCTCGTTTACTTTTTTAAACATTCCTTTTTATCTGCTCGTGTCTGGCTGTTGAGAAAACTTCCCTTGCCTTTTTTTGAAGATCAAACTTTGCTTTATAGTCATCAAAATCGGCCTGTAAACGATAAATCTTCATCCGTGATGTTTGAGTCAACTAGCGCTTATTTATTGTCAGTTTGAAACGAACAAGTTTAGCGTTATTAGTTGAACCATAGCTGTGTGCTTTTGGAGTTTATTTTTTAATCTTTGCTAGCAGCTCTTACAGGTAATGAACACAGCCGAGAGCTAAAGACAAACCGCCTAGAGGTAAAGCTGCGGTGCACCAACACCTTTGCTAAGAGACCAACACTTGTCCCTGCTGACCACTCAAAGCCGATGCCCCAGACATATTACAGCATAACAGCACAGTCGTTTGCTGTATGAGCCTCTCTATTCCCAAGTTTTAGGGGGCTCGTTTTTTGCCTCTTGGCTTCTGCGCTAAGGGGTAGCTTTAAAGTGGCAGGGTTCAGAGATATTCAAGAAATTTTTCTAGAATAAACCCTCTTTTACGATCACGTAAGAGAAGCATTGTTCTACAATTTTTGAATGTCTTACGTCATGACATTTTAAAGTTGCGTAAGGGAAGTGATTGCGCCATACCCCAACCATACGTTTGTTTGCACTAAATACATGAACAGTTCCCTTTTTTATTGGATCAAGTCATCCAAGTATTTTTTGTTTGCTTACGAATGATCGACGCCAAACAAATTCCCCCACGCAATCCTTTTTCAATCATCGAAGCTTGGGGTAATCTGACAATAAATCAATCGTACCCCAGAAAATTTTAAAAAGCATCCCAACTCATCCCGGGCGCAGAAATGAAAAGCCGGATCCGGGCAAAAATGTTTCTGCAGGTCTTTTAAATTTTAAAAAGACTCCGCCAAAAACAAACGTCAGCCATAAATAAAGTCATGATAGCCCCATCGTTTTACACCTAATTTCTGCCATGCTTCTTGAGCAGTTGGTAATCAAATCACTAAGCCCTTTTCCTCAAAACTAAAAAGAAAGCGTTTTTTAGCGGAAGGATCTTCGTAAAAACCTTTCCCACTTTTTCATGTCCAAAAGGTAAACCCCTTTCAAACAGATTTGGGTCAAAATTTTCTTCTGTTATTGGGCGGGATTTTAAGACATAGCCATGCTCTAATACCCCTCGGTTTTTGCATAGGTCAAAAAAAGACATTTTTTTAAAGTAAAACACATGTATTTTTCGAGACTGTGCAATGCATGTTACCCAAGGCGTTGGTTACGCTTGCTTTTAAAGAAAAGGTCGTCTCGCATGTTTAAAGAAGAGGGGCACCCCACTTCGCGGGGTAAAACCCTTTATTTAAAGATTGCAGTTGTTGCGCTCTCCTCTGAATTTTTCCCGCTAACGGATCAGGCCTTACTTTGGATTGGCTGCGTCTGATGAGGGCTTAAACCACAAATCCAACAATTTGGCTGAGCTACTGTTGTTGGTTTTTTAGGCGCATCTTGATTTCAGAAAAATTCAGATTATTAAAAAAGGCGTTACGCACTTGCTGCATGCGTTCTAAAATATTCCACATTACCCTCAAAAAATTTCTGGTTTAAATGGTCGCCATCCGACCTGAAAATAATGAAGGCAAAAGAACAGTTTATTTTTACTCATTAAACATTTTTGAAAGTTTCGGGGGCGTTCCCCCTTCAAAAGGGACAATAAGCACTCAAAGTCTGCGTAAACAACATAGGGGACTTGTTTGCAGCCTTTTCCAGTTTTTAAAAAACTAATTTTAGATCCGGGTGGGGGGCGTAATTATTTTCGCCCCTTACGTCTACAGAACTTTTAAAATGTTTTTTAAAGTTCAAGCGCGGCTTTACCGATGGAATTCTTGTTAAACTTTTCTACAGAATTCTTGTTTTGACCCTTTTTGAAGTAGCGCTAATAACACTCATTGTGCGTAACAATGGTAATGTTGAGGCAACCCTTTGGCGAAGACATTGAGTAAGTCCCATGACTTTTGCTGGGCACCTATTGTTGGGGGGTGTCTTTTGCCTCTAAAGGGACCAATTTGTTTCCCAACCCTGTGTAACATTACATTTAAAGTTTGTTTTGTTCTTTAAACTTCAATTTTTTCCACGCTAACAGGAAAAGATATTTCCCCAAAGTTTAAACATTTATGTAAGGTTTTATTTGACACTCTTTCGTTTTTGCGGAGTAATGCAGCCTTGCAAAAACACCCACATAAAACCTTTTTTGTCTAAATATTCTTTTTGTTTAAACTGCTCTTTTGCGACTATGCTGGGTAGGGAAGTAAGACTTTCCCACGATCGCCATACTTACCCGTTTTAATCTGATCCTAAACTTCGCCCTCTGACCAACCGGGGCCTCTCTTTTGGCTCTTTAGGCCACTCAAAAGTGTAAGCATTGGGCGCCCAACCAGGGGTTAAGTCATATGGGAAAAAAAACCTGTTGTTTGTTAGACCCAACTTTTTAGATTTTTTTCATTTTTTGTTTTATAACGTTAAAAAAAGCTAACATTCTTTAACTGGGGTCTTTGTTAGTTTACCTGGAACTTTAGAAATAGATGAACAACACTGCCTGTACGTTTTTTGGGTCAAGACTTCTAGATTAAACATTTTAAACTTTTGACAACGCTCTCCCTTAAGCATTCCTTTAAACAATTCGTCTGGGGCCTTCATATAATTAGCCCTGTTTAGTTTTCTTTCTAACTCCCAACTAATTTAAATTAAAAAAAAAAACAACACATCGACTCTAGGGGCGCTCCAAATCGTCTTAATAGAACAAATCAAGGGCTTTTTGTGCTTGGGCCATAAACTAAAGTATAAACGCCCTTTGACGTTGAATGCAGCTGTTTAAACAGAGTTTAATGCCGTTTTTCTTTTTTAAACCTTTCCTTTTTATCTGCTCGTGTCTGGGTGTTGGGAAAAAATTCCCTTGCCCTTTTTTTTTAAGATCAAACTTTTTTCTTTATAGTCTCAAAATCGGCCTGAAACATAAATCTTTATCCGTGATGTTTGAGTCAAAAAGCGCTTATTTATTGTCATTTGAAAAAAACAAGTTTTGCGTTTTAGTTGAACCATAGCTGGGCTTTTTGGGGTTTATTTTTTTTTAAACTTTGCTACAGCTCTTTCAGGTAATGAACCAGCCGAGAGCTAAAAACAAACCGCCCAGGGGAAAAGCTGGGGGGGCCCCAAACACCTTTTGCAAGAAACCAACCCCTTTAGACCCTCTAAGGGGCCCCCCCAATTTCCAATAAAATTGGCCCCATATTAACATAAGGTAACATTTTTTTTAAACCCACCCGTCCCGTTGGTTTCCCCCTTTAAAAAAATTTAACCCCCCCCCCCCCCTCCCCCCCCTAGATTTGGTTGCATTTTGTTGGTTGGTTCTGGAAGGTTTTTTATGAGGGGGGTTTTTTACTATCCCTTCTTTGGCGACTGTGGCGCTGAGGTTTTTTAACCCAAACGGTTTTTAAAAAAAAAAAATAATTTATTTTGGTATTTTTTTTAAATTTTTAATCTTCAACCGCTGCGCTTCAAAATATTAAAAACAAATTAAAATTGTGGAAAACCCCAACTTTTCTTTATAAATTTGAATTTTTAACTCTTTAAAACTTCTCCCTACCCCATGAAATGTTTAAACCTCTGTTGCCTTGGGTCAATCCAAAAACCCGTTTTCGTTTTAAAATAATAAACAAGCCCAAACACTTGGGGGTTATAATTTTTAAACCCCGGGCCTACTGTTGGACTTCTAACCCCCCCCCCCCCCAAAAAAAATTTTCTTATTTCGTCAAAATGCTGAAAAGGTCAAAGCCCGCTAGCTTTAGTTTTGGGTTGGGCCCAAATACCCCCCCAATCGTCATTTTACTTTCGTTTTTTGGTTTAAAAAAACTTTTAGCTTGCTTTTGAAGGGTTTCCCTTCATCTTCCACAGAAATTTAAAAATCCCTTTTAAATGATTTGCTCCGGCACAAAAACAAAAAACCAATATTGCCCCTTGCTTTAAATGTTTTTAAAAATTGAAATCCCCTCTTTCGTTTTATTTTGCATTTTTAAATTTGATTTTGGTTGCCAATCCCCCTTTCCCTAAATTAGGGTTGTAAAAACGTAAAACTCAAAACGTTTTTCATAAATGCTGAACTTTCCCTTCGGGGGCGGGTGATTTTGATAACACGTTTGTTTTAAATTAAAAGTTTTTTTTAAAAAGGGACAATCTTCTTTTAAGGCCCCTTAAAAGTGCGGTGCATGCGCGCAACAACTCAAAACCAAAAGGGGATGGAAAACCCTTTTTTCCATAGTAAAAATTTACAGCTACATACTTTTTACCGCCCTTTAGCATCTTCACAAGTATTCTGTGTTTTAGTGCTTCATTATTTTCGATTCCTTAAAAAACGCAAGTCACCCCTTTAAATTTCCGGTTAGCCATAGATCAAATAGTTTTAAAAAATTTGTCTGCATTTTTGTAAAAAAATATTTCTTGCCCCTCAAGTTTATAAAAATTTTTCCCTTTAAAGGGGGATTGCCCCCCCGGGATTCTGGCCCTACTGCCCTGTTTGGGTCTGTTTTGAAGCGGTTTATTTTAAAAGTAAGTCGGGCGACCCGGGCACAATCATTTCTCTGCTCCTATTTTCGGGAAAATTTTGACAGTAAAATTTGATCTGCATAAATTTAATTAAAATGGATTTTTTGGGAAAACAGTAATATTTTGTTTTTTTCCCTTCACCCCCAAAGGGCTCTTTCAGCCCTTTTATGCGGGTTCAAGAATTAAACCCATATGCTTGTGACATTTTTTTTAAAAAACAAAATAAAAAGAAAATTTATTTAAAAAAATGCGGGAATTTTAAAAGGTGAAGAAGATTATGATTTTTTTGATCCGGAAAGGACAAACATGAGGGGAAATGGCAAAAGCTTTTCGCTAAACGCCCAATACAGGGGTGAATTAAAAAAAATTAAGATCAGATCTTTTCCCAAATTTTTGGGTCAAAAAACCCTCCCGAATTTTTTACCCCCCGATGATTTTTAATTTGGGAAGATGACCTTTTGGTATGGGGAAAAAAAAATCAAGGACAACGTGTTCAGTTTTACACATGGGGAAAAAGCCCTTTTAAATTTTGTGGGTTTAAGGGAAACAATTAGACAAAATTTAAAAGTGGGGGGAACGAAATCCCCTTTGGGCATTGTTTTTTTTAAAACCAAAAAATTAAGGGGGGGCATTTCCCTAAATTCAAAACACCCTAAAAGATCCCCCACAGAAAACCCAAATGCAAAACAGGGAATTTAAAGTTTTAAGTCAAAAGCAAACCAAAATAATAGAAGCAGAAACCATTTTTTCCCAGAAGAAACAGCAAAAAAACCCTATCCACGACCCGCCGTTCCCATCGAAAAAAATAACACCCCTTGGATCTTCTTTGAAAACCCAAATCAGAGGCGAATTAGAAAAAAATTTACCCAAAACTGGGTGAACTAGATGAGGATATAAAAAAGAAAAAGAAAAACTTTTTGGGGGTGTTGCGAAACTTAGGGCATGTTTTTTTTTTAAAAAGAAAGAAAAACCCCAAAAAGACAAAAATATCTTGAAAAAATTAAAAGATCAAAAAGGGACTGGGAAGTGTTGTCTAAAAACCCGGAAAAAATTTACAAACTAAAGGTGAAAAGAAAAAGAGAAACTCCCCCAAAAAAATTTTATATAAAGACACAACGCTAGCAGAACAAATACAAACACTTTTTAGAGAGCAAGGGGGCACTTTAAAGCAAGCGTTATAAGGGCCTTGGTTTTTGCAATAAGTAAAATGGTGAGATGGCTATTACAGGCGGCGGGGCCCGGGGCCCCCCCCTTTGCCCCCCACCGCCATCGCCTCCACCTGATAAATAAAGGGAAAAAAAACAGCTTGACCCCTCTTGGGGTTTTTTAAAAAAAAATTAGCCAGTAAAGCCATGGACGTTTTTCCGGGTTATTAGGGGTGTTTTTAAGCGGGCTTTTGTCAAACTGCGGGGAAAAGTATTTGGGCTTTAGGGCCCGGCATTTAAATGGAAAATTTAGTTTCTTTTAATATTTGGGGTTTAAATTTTTTGAAAATTAAAGCCCAAAAAGAAACCTAGGCCAGTTAATCCAAAAAAAAAGTGTTTGTTTTTTTCTTTTCATTTTATTATTTTTTTTACTTAAAAGGTTTTTTGGTTTTCCCCACGGGGTTTGGGATGCTTATTTTGGGGGGGTTCGACTTGTTTGTTTATTTGGCTTGCAATTTTTATGGCTCAAAATTTATTTTTTTTTTCCGCCCTTCTTTTTCCTTCCCTCCCCAAAGGTTTTCTTTATTTTTGTTTTTTATTGTGCCTATCGGGGGGGAGTTGAGGTCAAAGGCAGCATTTTTAAACCCGGGCCCAAACAGCAAAGCCCTACTTTGGGATTTTGGGCGTTTTGTAACGCTTTTTGGGTTCCCTTTTTATACTTAAAGGAAAATCAATGTAGAATTAATGGCGTCCCCCAAATTTGCAAAGTTTGTTTTGGGGCATAAAACCCATAAAGGGATCTGTTAGGGTTCGACCCTGTTTGTGTTTTTTTTTTTGCGAACCTAGCAAACCCCCAAAACGTAAGTACGAACAAGTCTTTTTTCGTTCTTTCCTTTTTTAAGTTAGGCCCTTGAATGTCTAAAAAAAAGGGGGGGTCCTTTTTCCTTTTTTAGCCCCTTGCCTATGGACCCTAGGTAAAACAGTGTGCCTAAAGAAAAAGATGTGTAAGGGGCTTCCAGTCATAGTTTATTTTTCTGTGCACCCCCCCAAAAAAATAAGGGGTCCCGGGGCCCTTTAATTAAGATCCAACTTTTGTCTAAAGTCGGTCTTGCCCTTTAAATTATTAAATTTCGTTACAGATCCTTTAAAAACCCTTTCAGGGTCTTTTCCCTTTTTCTGAATGGTTTAAAAGGGTTTTTTGGCATTCGGAAATGGGTTTTGCGTTCAGTCAAAATACTAAAAGGGTTGAAATTTAAAAATGAAATCTTTTCACTGCCCTAAACCAAAGGATCGGTTTGATTTAAGTGATCAGCATACGACACTCCACCCCAGTTGATGCACAAAAACGAAAAAGTTTAAAAATGGTTCGGGATAAAACTGAAATCGGATGACTAAACCACATTTTTCGGGTGCGGTCTTTTAAAAATTTAGGATTTAAGATAGCTCTTCAAGGGAAAATACTAACCTTCACTTAAAAGGGCGTCAAAACTGAGTCCAAAATTTTAAAGAGTATCATTTGTTATTTTTTTAAAGATTGTAGTGGGGCCCCAAAATCGAATTTTTTTGAATCATTAAATTTAAATGCGCTCTTTTTTAATTTGAAAAAAAATTTGTTTTTAACAAAAACAACTCAAGACAGCCCTTCTTTTTTAGGTATGCTATTGAAAAACGAATGGGGAAACCCGAAGCGTTGCACTCCATAAAATTTTTTACAAAGCCCGATGGTAAAATTTCCCTAAATCCAAGAATAATAATACAATTCAAAAAATTGAAAAATCAGGGCCCAAATTTTTAAAAAGTTAAAAATTTACCGAGGGTTTTATTAGGGTTTTGCTCACTAAAAAAAAGAAATGAGAAACCTTCGACTTTACTTAAAACAAAAACAATGAAAAAATCAAAAAACAAGTTAACTTTAAAAACCCCTGAAGAAAAAAGGGGGTTACAATTTTGATGAAAGAGTACCCTAAAATGGGGGCTTTGCAGATGCAATCATAGTTTTTTAAGTTTACCCCAAGCAAAAAAATTTAATGGGGGGAAAATCCGCTCGATCTTGCTTTTACATTCTTTAAACTCTATGTTCATTTAGATAAACGAGCACTGATTCAACTTATATGATGGAAGGCCCTCAAACTGTTTTAAGAGCTCTTCCGTCGGGAAAAGCTGCATATTGCGATTAGAAATTATCCCAATTCCCAAATTTTAACAGTTTAAAAGATTATTGTGGGAAAGGTCGGATCTTTTAAAATATAAAAACACAGACAAAATGGGGAAAAGTCGAAAAATGTGAAACCTACCCATTTTTTTGGAAAATAAAAAAAAATTTAAACTGTACTAAAAAAAAAATGTCGCGGGGGCCGAAAATCGGGGTTACATTAGCCCCTGTGAGGGGGTAAAACTTTGAATTAAAAAGGACCTTGCAAAATTTTACGGATTTTTAAACCAGAATGGTAAAGATAGGCGTTTTGAAATGGTTTTGGTACACAAAAAGTTGGTAAATTTTTAAACGCAAAAAAAGTAAGCGACAAAAAAAATTTTTCCTAAACAAAACCCAACTGCGCAATGTAAGAAGCAAAAATGCGGGCCAATTTGGAATATAAAATTTTCAAAAACCCTACAGCAAATGGCACTTAAAACCTTTATTTAGAATGGGATAAAAAATTTGAATTAAAAAGGGCCCATTTACATTTTTTGGCCGTCAAAAAATTTTTCAAAAAAGGGAAATTCAACTCGGGCCCTTTAAAAGTAAAGTCTTATGCCGGGGAGACAATAGTGGGGAAAGAGTTTTGAAAAAAAGCCGTATGGGAATAAACAGTACACCCTCCACAGAAGAAAATGGGTTTTGAAAGATGCTTCAAAAAATTTTCAGTTTTCATTCCACAAATAAAATTAGGGACACGTTCACAATGTTTTTTTAAAAATTTCTGTTTTTAAAAAGATGTGGAGGGGGGTGGGGTTGGGGGGCGTTAGTGACTCCTTTTAAAAAGGAAATTTTTAATTTTGCTGGCAAAACTTTGACTTGAAAAATTAAAATTACCCTCCCTCATTCTTCCCCAATGGTGGGATATTAAGGTCATAACCCAAAAAGCAATTTTAAAACAAATTATCTAAAAAAAACAATCTTACAGAACTGAAATTTGGGTTAAATTTTTCACATTTAGATCTTATAGGGTTTTAATTTTACTGAACCCTTTTTGACAAGAGTATGATAAACATAAAAAACCGGGTTGGGGTTAAAATTTTTTATAAAAAATGGTGCAGTTTAAAAATTTAGACAAAAAAACCCCCCCATTGTTCATTGATTTTTGGGGCAGGGCTGGTTGGGAAAAACAATATTTGTCCCAGCCCAAATTTCAAACAGTTTTTCGCAAAAATTTTTATCATATTGGATTTTCTGTCCAAAACTTAAATGGAACAAAGCTTTTCTTTTTAGAAGGGTTTTTAAGGACAGATGATAAAAAAAAATTTTAGTTTTATCCTAGCAATAAAAATGAGTGGTGTTTTTGAAAACTTTTATAGCTGTTTGAAGGAACGCAGGGCACTATTTAATTTTTAAAAATGACTGTTTGGGAGAAAGGACATAGTTAAAAAAAAAAAACACTTTTTCAAAAATACTTTTTTTGTTTGGGAAAACTGCTGGGTTTAAATGTGGGATTTTAAGTCAAAAAAAATAACCAGTTTTAAAAGACTTTAGAGAAACAGTTAAAGACTGTAGTTTTTTTCACATTAAAGACAGAGAACCCCATTTGATGGGAAAGTATGCGTAAAATGGTTATTGAAAATTTATCAGGGAAAAAAATAAAGGGTTAAAACAAAAAAATAAAATCTGAAAAGTTCAGTAAATTAGTATTGGGGAAAAAGGAAAAAACCTACAAGTTTGCATGTTTTTAGGGTTTACTAGTCAGAGAAATTTTAAAAGCCGAATTTTTAGCCCCAAACCCCCCGAAACTTGTTGGGGGCGGGGGAACTAGAATCGGCATTTTTTAGTTTTTCTACTTCCAAAAAAAGGGGGGAGGGATCGGGCCTTCTTTTCCCCCCCTCAAAGCACGTTTCGGAAGTTTGGGAGCACCAGTCAGAACGAGGGGACCACAACAAAACGCGTTACCAGTGAAACAAAGGGGTACACCCGGGACGCCAGGGGCCAGGGTCCCAAAACAGCAAAAAGCGGCCAGTGCACGACTTCCACGTGCCAAAAGTTTACCGCCCCGCCTCCTTCAGCGTTGGGTGTCATGGCCCGTCAAGTTCTGGGGTGGCCCGTTGGGGGGGGGGGGTTTTCCGGGCCCAAAGTGGGGCCCTCCCCATTGGAAAACACTGCTGTGACCTTGCGCGTGATTGGGTTGGGGGGGGCATCGTGAGGGGGAAATTCGCCCGCCTTGCAGCGGGTGTGACGGAGGGGGCCCCGGTTGTGACCCTTGTTTCGCTTTCGGTTGGGGGGGATTCCCACGGGTAAATTGGGTGGCGGGAGTGAGGGCTGGGGGGTTTCCTCTCACCATGACGTCCGGGGGCTGCGAGCGGTGTACGCGGGGGACCGGGGGGGTCGGCCCGGGAGACAGACTGAACTCCACACACCCTGGGGAAAACCCTGGCCGTGGGCACTGAAGACACTTTTGTGGGGCAAGAACAGACAGGGGACAGGCTCCCACCATCCCCATGGGAAGGACATTCCTTTAACTAAAAAAAGGTTTAAAATCCTTTTTCAAAATTGACAGACGTTAGTTTATTAAATTTTTCAATTAATTTTTTTTCCCTTTTTCCTAACAAAACATTCGCAAAGCTTCCTTTGATTACAACAGTTTTTTTTTCCCGATTTTTTTAAAGTTTTTTGCTCCCGCAAAAACATTGGTTTACCGGGATGGGGGGAAAACAGGTGGTGTAAATAGTATTAAAAAAAGAAAATGCTTAAACGGTTTGTGAAAAAAAAAAATATTGGGTTTTTGGAAATTCTGTCCCTTCTAAAAATTTATAAAATTTTTTTCAGCTTTAAAAAAAAGATGTTGTCCTTGTGTTTTAAATTATGTAGTACCAGAAAAGGGGGGCCAAAGTACGAAAAGAAGATTTGAAAAAAAGGCATCCAATTGGGTTTTTAAAAAATTTTTTTTTGGAAAAATATACAGGAAGGGGATGCATACATGTTTGGGTGGGGAAAACTTTAAAAGCACGGAAAAGGTGTGAACAATCGGATGTTTGGGAAAAAATGGGTTTGTGTTTCCCGAAAATTTGGGCATAACCCGCAAAAGAAATGAAAGTAAACTTCGTCGTTCTAAAAGGGTACTTCAAAAAATAAAATTTTGGGGGAAAACCCTTTTTGGGCCTTTGTTGTTTTTTTTGGGTCTTTTAGGGAAAAAGGGGTTTTTTGAAAGTGATTCTGAAGGAGATTTTTCTTTTGTGTCACCACAAGGATGCAGTGTAATTGATTATTTTCTTTTTTCAGATTGTTTGTTAAAAAAAATGCAATATGGTGTTTGGGGATAAGCCCATTTCCTGGCATTTGCCAAATAGAAATGAAATGGAAAAAAAGCTTTTTGGGGGAAAAAACAATGTATTTCATCTCGAAAGGTGAAGGACGGATTTGTAAAAGGTCCGACGAGTTCGTGGAATGTTATAAAAATGAAAATTAACAGTCATCATTTCAAAGAGTTTAAAATTTTCCGTTGACTTGTTTTCCTATTGACCCCCAAAAGTTGTGTTGAAAACTTTTTTACGTGCCTTGTGTGGAGCCGCTGGGGGGCCCCCTGGTTTGAACAGTTGGAAAAAAGAAAGGGGAGAATGCAAAGAATGGTTTTTTATGAGGGTTAAAAAAAAAAAAAAGGGTATTTAAAGGGCTTTTAAAAAAGTTTTCAAAGGGGTTTTAAAAGTGAAGAAAATTAAAAACATCATGGGGAAAGGTTTGTAAACCCAAAGAAGGGGAAAATTTGGGGATTAAAAGGGAAAAAAAAAACATTGAATTTGAAGAATCAAAATTTTTAAATGCTGAAAAAATTTAATTAAAGATTCAAGTTTATTTGGGGCAATTTAAATTTGATCAGTTAAAAGAAAGTCTTTTTTTTATAATGATTTAAGTTCGCAACAATGGTATGAATTTACTTTTCTGCGTTTTTGGGGCAAAAGACGACAGAAGCGATGAAATGTTTTTAGTGATTGGGGGAGCTGGGGAAATTTTTAAAAAACGTTTTTTTAAAAATCCGGATAACAAAAAAAAAGGTAACTGGGCAGTATAAAAAAAATTAAAATCAGGAAAAAAAAGGGAGGCCCAGATATGATTTTTGGTTTAAAAAACTGAAAAATGCCAAAAATCAAAAAATTTTAAATTTATTTTTTCCCTTTTCATTTAATTTTCAGACGTTTTAAAGAAAGGAAAAATTCCCCGCATCTTTGGGGCCCAAATCTTAGGTTTTTACCCATTTATAAAAAAAGGGGGTTCCTAAACAACCCAGCCAATTTTTGTGGGGGTTTTTCCTTAAAGTGTCGTTTAGCAAAAATCATACTCATATTTTAAATAAAAGCTGACAACATGGGCGAAAAAGTGAGGAAAAAAACATTGGGAAAAACAGGCTTGGGGGTTTTGATCCCGGTTATAGCACCAGACCTATTTTTACCCTTTTTGCACTAAAACAAAAAAAATTTATTGAAAAAAAAAATTTTGTTTTCGCCTTTGTGAACTTTAGAAAGGCTTTTTTACTCCGGAATTTGAAAAATGCTGTGGTGAATTTACGTTTAAAAATGGAGTGGTGGCAAGCGTATATTCCCCTTCGTGGTGTCAAAAAAATTTTTTGTTTGCTTGAGGGGGTGATAGGGGTGTTTTTTTCAGTGTCTTTAATGTCCCCCCAAGGAGTTAAGCAAAGGGTTTTTTTATTAAACCCACTTTTTTTTTTATTTTTTTTAATAACGGAAAAATTGGGGCCCCGTGGAAAAATAAAAAAAGGGGAAAAAAAGGGGGAAAAAATGGTATTCAAATGAACCCCGAGGGTGTTCTTTTTTTTTGCTATTTGCAGATGTTAAAATGTAATATATGTAATATTGGTTTTCCAACAATACTGTAGGGGGCTTTTTGATCAGTTAAAATTTGGTTAAAAACAAGAGGCAGATTTGTCTATTTTTAAGGTTAACCTTTATAAAATTTTTAAAATAATGGTATTTAGAAAGGGTGGTTTATCTCTCCCGTCATGAAAATGGTTTTACGGGAAATAGTGAGGGTTAAAATAAATTAAACCTACAAATAAATTTGGATGATTTTTCCCAAAAAAGTTGAGTTTACAAAAGCAGTTTCAGAGACTTGTAGAAAAGGAAAAAAAAGGTTTTCACAGAGATTTTTGGGCTTTGGGGGGGGCCCCAAACTTGACCCACTTGATCCAAGAAAATTCTGGAAACTCTTTGATGCCAAATTTTTTAACCGTTCTTACTATGGGGCTGAAATTGGGGGCTTTATAAAAACAAAGTTTAGAAAAAAGTCCTTTGTTTGCAATTAAATCCTTTTTTTTTTAAAATTTCCCCCCATTTTTTCGAATACTGTAATCTAGGAGAAACCCGGGAGAAAACCCCTTTTAATTAGGGGCAAAAATTTTAAAAGTTAAAAAACTTTGGGTAAAACCCGCTGGGCTTCCCCTCAAGACTTTGTAAACAGGCTTAAGAAATATTTACTTAAAAAAAACATGAAAAGGGAAAAGAAAATTGGGGGAAAATTTGTTAAGAAATTTTTGATACTCACGGAAATTTTGGGGTTTTATGGATGTGCCAGGGGGTTTGGGGTTTTGAGGATTGGGTTTTTTCTGGAAAATTTAAAGACAGGTTATACTTCAAATTTAAAAAAAACTGGCATTCTAAAATGGGAAAAAACGGATAAATAAACTGGTTTTTTTGGTTTTAAAAAGTATATTTGAAACGGGAAAAATATATTTTAGTAATTAAAAAACAGATGGCATAAAATTTTTTCTATCCAGACTTTTGAAAAAAGGACTCTTGGTTTTAAAAAGCCCCCAAAAGGGTGGGTTTTAAAACTGAGTTTATCTACAACGTCACCTTGTCCTTGTATGGCTTTTCCCTTTGGGAGGGTTAAATCGCATTTTTTGTTTCATTGTAGAAATTACAGTGCTTTTACGAGATAAGTGTGTAGTTTTTCAAAAGAATGTTTCCCAAAAAGGGTAATTTTGGAAATTTTAAAACTGAATTATGTTTATAATTCAGTGAAATCAAAATTTCCGATACTTTGCGGGCATTGAAAAATACGCACAGAAGTTATCATCAAAATAGAACTTACGATGTTTCAAAGGGGGAAAAAAAAAAAAAAAATGCTTCCAAAATAAAATAGTAAAAAAAATTTTGGTTTTCGTATTTACATATTTTTCTTTTATGAAAAAATATTAATCTGGAAAAGGTCCCAAAATACTGGCCTATTTTTTACTTGTATTTCAAGCTTTCCAAAATTTATGGATGTTTCTTTTAAAGTTGTTACTTTCGTTTTCGATAGATTTTTTGTGTTTACCCCCCATTTCACTAAGGCTTGTATAGCAATTACATTAAAAAAGTTTTTTGTTTAGTGTTCAGGTTCAGTGTTCTCTCTCCCCCTCTCTCTCTCCCCTCTCTCTCTCTCTCTCTCTCCCCTTCTCTCTTTCTCTCTACCCTCTCTCCTCTCTCTTTCAAAAACTTTCTGGATATGTTTTTCGAAAGAACTTTGTTCCCAAAAAAATTCGGTTTGCAAACCGTGCTCTCAACTGACCATCTCTACTATCATGCCCCCGAAACGTTTGCGGAGCTGTGGGAAAATCCGTAAATCTGTCTTTCCCTCTCCCCTGCCCCCCTCCCCCCCCCTCCCCCCTTTTCTCTCTCTTTTCTCTCCCCCTCTCCCCCTCTCTCTCTCTCCCCTTCCGTCTCTCCCCCTCTCTCCCCTCCCCTCTCTTTTCTCTCTCCCCTCTTCCCCTCTCCCTTTTCTCTCTCTCTCTCTCTCCATACCCACCTCAAAACCTAAATGTACATCTGGGTGTCTCTCAAAGGGTTTATGCTATTGCTTACAGCAGCAGCCCTTTCCAACAGTGCAGCACCCTTTTTTCCTTTAATACCGCTGAAAAGTCAGTGTTCTGCCGATGGCTGTTTTTCCCAAGTATTTCTGCATTTATGGCTGGTAAAAAAAACAAACAAAAACAAAAAAAAAAAAAACCCAAATTTAAAAGGGAACCAACAGAGCCCGTGGGTCCCCGCGTGAGTGGTTTTGGGGTGAGTGAATGAGGGGGGGGGGGGGGGGGGGGGGGGGGGGGGGTGTTTTGTGGGTGTGTGTGGTTTTGTGTGTTTTGTGTGTGTGGGGGGGGGGGGGGGGGGGAAGGGGGGGTGGGGGGGGTGTGTGGGAGATTTGTCAGCCTTGTGTGGCAGTTTGGTTTTAGCTCTAAGGCTGCTCTAGACGGCACGCACAACATGGATTTGCCTTCCCAGTGTTGTAGTTTGGTTTGGGCTCTGTGGTACTGTAGAGGGCAAACAACCCATGGATTTGTTGTCCTCGTGTGGTAGTTTGGCTTTGGCTCTGAGGTACTGTAAAAGGCACACAAAATACGGATTTGACATATTTGTGTGGTAGTTTGGTTTGGGGTCTGGGCATGCCGTAGAACGCACACAGAACATAGATTTGTCATCCTTGTGTGGTATCTTAGTTTTGGCTCTGGGGGTTGTTATACAAGGCACACAAAAGAAAAAAAAATCCCTTTACAGCGCACGAGGGAGACGAGATCCGATTCGTCCATTGATGGTTGTTTTTTTTTTTTGAAAAAGAATATGCTGGTGCTATGGTATTGTCCCATTGTCGTTTGGAGTTTGAACTGAGCAGCCTGCACTGACAGTGAGTACTCTGTTTGTCTTCTCTTTCCTTAGATCTTCCTCGATGTGTGTGTGTGTGTGTGTGTGTGTGTGTGTGTGTGTGTGTGTGTGTGTGTGTGTGTGTGTGTGTGTGTGTGTGTGTGTGTGTGTGTGTGTGTTATGCTTTGATACGTCTATCGACAAAACAGGAAAATCCACTGGAACAAAGCAGGCCCACAGAGCTGGTAGAGAGATGATAAATGATAAACACATATCCACACACAACTGACCCACATATCCACACACAACTGACCCACATATCCACACACAACTGACCCACGTGTCCACACACAACTGACCCACATATCCACACACAACTGACCCACATATCCACACACAACTGACCCACATATCCACACACAACTGACCCACATATCCACACACAACTGACCCACATATCCACACACAACTGACCCACATATCCACACACAACTGACCCACGTGTCCACACACAACTGACCCACATATCCACACACAACTGACCCACATATCCACACACAACTGACCCACGTGTCCACACACAACTGACCCACATATCCACACACAACTGACCCACGTGTCCACACACAACTGACCCACGTGTCCACACACAACTGACCCACGTGTCCACACACAACTGACCCACGTGTCCACACACAACTGACCCACGTGTCTATGGCAGTTCTGTGGACAAGCAGTGACCACTCACCGACGGACAATTAGTACAACAATACATCTCCTCAGTACAACAATACATCTCCTCAGTACAACAACACATCTCCTCAGTACAAACAATACATCTCCTCAGTACAACAATACATTCCTCAGTACAACAATACATCTCCTCAGTACAACAACACATCTCCTCAGTACAACAATACATCTCCTCAGTACAACAATACATCTCCTCAGTACAACAACACATCTCCTCAGTACAACACATCTCCTCAGTACAACAATACATCTCCTCAGTACAACAATACATCTCCTCAGTACAACAATACATCTCCTCAGTACAACAATATATCTCCTCAGTACAACAATACATCTCCTCTCGGTTCTACAGAACAGCTGACACATGTGTGTTTAGTGGGGTTATTTGTGGAGAGTAAAACCACACCAGTATACGACCCCTACATCTGCTAATATGGACAGTATTTAAAAGCAGTGGTTTTATTTTTTTCATTCTGCTCCAGGGGTCTGAAAGCCACAATTCATTTAAAAAACAAATGAAGATAGTTGTTGTTGTTGTAATGGCAATTTCCATGCTTCATGTTTATGTTTTGATTGTTCTACTGTACAAGTGTTGCACTTGTTGACAGTGGACATAGATTTTTTTAAAAGGGAAGATTTTATTTCCGCAGACAAAACAAACGAACAGATTACAGGACAAATCACGATGATTTCAACCTCTTGAGTCTTCTTCAGGCAAAAACATACAACATTAAGGACAATGAAAACGAAGGAAGAGCAACCACTTTTCCTCTCATAGTCGGCGCAAAATGGCTGTTGCTCGCCACGCTTGTTCAAAGAGTGCGTGAAACATCAACGAGATATAACATGCAAATCAGCGCCGAAAGACTTCATCATGTGGCCGGCCACGGCACCATCATCACCGCTGATGTCACCATCCACGGCCAGATGCTGGGCATTGTTCAACGGCACACTGACCTGGTGGCTGATGGAACCCATGATTAGCAATGAGGATTCAAAACGGAAGTCCTCTCAAGGGCAGTTTCAGTTTCAGTTTCATCAAGGAGGCGTCACTGCGTGCGGACTAGTCCATATACGCTACATCACATCCGCTAAGTTTTGAGACCACACTACGCATGGTTTTAAGCTGATGGATAAATGAATTAACAGCTAGGATGAGACAATTGAAGAAGAGGGTCTCGTGGCTACGACTCAGCAGATGTCTGACCTACGCATTAGCCCAACACGCTGGTCAGACATTGAGTGCCCACCTACCATTGGTTTTTTTTTCGTCAGTACATCGCTATACAGACAGACAGAGAGACAGACAGACAGGGCAGCAAAGACGAACATCGGCACTGTCTAGACTAAAAACCTGTACAAAAAGACAATAACCAGTCTAGATTAGTTATTAATACTAGTCTAGACTGAAAACTAATATGTAATCAAATACTAGTCTAGACTAAAAACCTGTACAAAAAGACAATAACATCTCCATCAAACACAAGACCGACTCCTACGTGCACTGGTACATTCCGATTTTCTTGCACGCATGCGAGACGTGGACTGTCACACCGGATCTTGACAGAGGACTCGAAGCCATGGACATGAAGTGTCATCGCAAGATACCAACCAGCGGAACGACTGATAATATCGAGTGTGAAGCAGATCAGTAAATTTCGGTCAATATATCTTCTTTAGATATCAAAATTCAGCAAAGATATCTTCTTAAGATATCAATTTTCGGTATATATCTTCTTTAGATATCAGTTTTCAGCAAAGATATTTTCTTAAGATATCAATTTTCGGTAAATATATCTTCTTTAGATATCAATTTTCAGCAAAGATATCTTCTTAAGGTATTAATTTTCGGTAAATATATCTTCTTTAGATATCAATGTTTGGTAAATATCTCTTCTATAGATATCAATTTTCAGCAAAGGTATCTTTTTAAGATATCAATTTTCGGTAAATATATCTTCTTTAGATATCAATTTTCAGCAAAGATATCTTCTTAAGATATCAATTTTCGGTAAATGTATCTCTTTAGATATCACCGGCAAAAGACATAAATGCACAAATTACTCCTGAGAAGGATGCCAACAGCTGATTGACCATTATGGATTTTGACAGCCAACTGGATGTCCATAGACCACACACACACACACACACACACACACACACAACACACACACACACACACACACACAAAACACCCCACACACACACCACACACACACACCACACACACACACGCACGCACGCACGCACGCACGCACGCACGCACGCACACACACATTCATATTATATTCACATGCACACGCGCGCGCACGCACGCACGCACGCGCATGCGCGCGTGCACACACACACACACACACACACACACACACACACACACACACACACCCCACACAAAACACACACACACACACATACACACACACACAGGGTTTGGGATGGTCTAGCTACAACCTCTGTGCATTACGGTCTATGCTAACATGGTGAAGTGTTGGCGGATGCAGTAACACCGCCCCCTTAATGACAGGAAAACTGAAACACACGCTTTTTCTCTCTCTCCCCCGCCCCCTCCACCCAAACCCATCTCTTGTATCTCCTCTGTTCTCTTCACCATCAAAGATCCTGTGCCAAACAATTGTTTTGTAAGGGACCCAGCGTTCGATAAACTCTCTCAGTTCACCACGGCTGTTGGCTAGCCGAGTGGCGTTTCTGGTTTGACAGGAAATGGTTTGAGGCTGGCTTTCACAGTCAGCTCCTCATCCTTTTTGACACGACAATGTTCGGGGCTTGTTGACACGACAATGTTCAATGTTCGGGGCTTGTTGACACGACAAGGTTCAATGTTCGGGGCTTGTTGACACGACAATGTTCGGGGGTTGTTGACACGACAATGTTCAATGTTCGGGGCTTGTTGACACGACAATGTTCGGGGCTTGTTGACACGACAATGTTCAATGTTCGGGGCTTGTTGACACGACAATGTTCGGGGCTTGTTGACACGACAATGTTCGGGGCTTGTTGACACGGCAATGTTCGGGGCTTGTTGACACGACAATGTTCAATGTTCGGGGCTTGTTGACACGACAATGTTCGGGGCTTGTTGACACGACAATGTTCGGGGCTTGTTGACACGACAATGTTCGGGGCTTGTTGACACGACAATGTTCGGGGCTTGTTGACACGACAATGTTCAATGTTCGGGGCTTGTTGACACGACAATGTTCGGGGCTTGTTGACACGACAATGTTCGGGGCTTGTTGACACGACAATGTTCGGGGCTTGTTGACACGACAATGTTCGGGGCTTGTTGACACGCAATGTTCGGGGCTTGTTGACACGACAATGTTCGGGGCTTGTTGACACGGCAATGTTCGGGGCTTGTTGACACGACAATGTTCGGGGCTTGTTGACACGACAATGTTCGGGGCTTGTTGACACGACAATGTTCGGGACTTGTTGACACGACAATGTTCAATGTTCGGGGCTTGTTGACACGGCAATGTTCAATGTTCGGGGCTTGTTGACACGACAATGTTCGGGGCTTGTTGACACGACAATGTTCGGGGCTTGTTGACACGACAATGTTCAATGTTCGGGGCTTGTTGACACGACAATGTTCGGGGCTTGTTGACACGGCAATGTTCAATGTTCGGGGCTTGTTGACACGACAATGTTCGGGGCTTGTTGACACAGGGTGACAATGTTCGGGGCTTGTTGACACGACAATGTTCAATGTTCGGGGCTTGTTGACACGACAATGTTCGGGGTTTGTTGACACGACAATGTTCGGGGCTTGTTGACACAGGGTGACAATGTTCGGGGCTTGTTGACACGACAATGTTCGGGGCTTGTTGACACGACAATGTTCGGAATTTGTTGACACGACAATGTTCGTGGCTTGTTGACACGACAATGTTCGGGGCTTATTGACACAGGGTGACAATGTTCGGGGCTTGTTGACACGACAATGTTCGGGGCTTGTTGACACGACAATGTTCGGGGCTTGTTGACACGACAATGTTCGGGGCTTGTTGACACAGGGTGACAATGTTCGGGCTTGTTGACACGACAATGTTCAATGTTCGGGGTTTGTGACACGACAATGTTCGGGGCTTGTTGACACGACAATGTTCAATGTTCGGGGCTTGTTGACACGACAATGTTCAATGTTCGGGCTTGTTGACACGACAATGTTCGGGGCTTGTTGACACGACAATGTTCAATGTTCGGGGCTTGTTGACACGACAATGTTCGGGGCTTGTTGACACGACAATGTTCAATGTTCGGGGCTTGTTGACACGACAATGTTCGGGGCTTGTTGACACGACAATGTTCGGGGCTTGTTGACACGACAATGTTCGGGGCTTGTTGACACAGGGTGACAATGTTCGGGGCTTGTTGACACGACAATGTTCGGGGCTTGTTGACACGACAATGTTCGGGGCTTGTTGACACGACAATGTTCGGGGCTTGTTGACACGACAATGTTCGGGGCTTGTTGACACAGGGTGACAATGTTTGGGGCTTGTTGACACAGGGGTGACAATGTTCGGGGCTTGTTGACACAGGGTGACAATGTTCGGGGCTTGTTGGCACAGGGTTCGTGTCTCTGTGTCTTCCTTCAGTGTCTGTCTGTGTTTGTTTCAGTCTGTCTGTTTGTTGCTCTGTCTTTCTCCCTCTGTCTCTGTGCGTCATCATCGTCGTCGTCGTCGTCGTCGTCTTCGTCTTCGTCGTCGTCGTCGTCATCATCATCATCATCATCATCATCATCATCATCATCATCATCATCATCATCATCGTCATCGTCGTCGTCGTCGTGTCGTCGTCGTCGTCGTCGTCGTCGCCGTCGTCGTCATCATCATCATCATCATCATCATCATCATCATCATCATCATCATCACATCATCATCACCATCATCATCATCATCATCATCATCATCATCATCATCATCACCATCTCATCATCATCATCATCATCTTCATCATCATCATCAATCATCATCATCATCTCATCATCATCATCATCATCATATCATCATCGCGATGAGGACACGAAAGTATTTTACAAGGATAAGCTAGAAACAGTCGAGTACAATCCGTTCATGTATGGATCGGTTCAATCATAAAGTGAACAACATATGTTAGTCTTAAGTTCAGTATTAATGTGCATGCATCATGAAGATGTCGCTGTCTTTGTGTCTCTTGCTCTCTGTCTCTGTCTCTCTGTATGGCGATGCACTGACGATCTATTAAGCACAACGTAACACATCTCTGCCGAGTTCTGGTTTCACACTTCTTGAAATGATTTCGGACGTTCTGATCACATACTATATGTTCATATAATGTTCCGTTATGATGGTCAACGAATACTTTAACAGTTCTAGAAAGTCCAAAATACTAACAGGAAGAGATAGAGGAGATGGCGGTGGGAAGGGGGAAGGATCAGGGGTGGGGAGAGGGAGGAGGAGGTGGGGTTGGGAGTTTTCCAACGCTCTCTCCATGTCTTGACGATGGGCCGCAGAATGAATAATTGGCCTGCTACAGGGCCAGAATGGCTGTAATCCTGTTTCTGCTCTCAGATGTCCTCCTCATCTATTGTTATTATTATAATGGATACTTCTATAGCGCCTATTCTAGGCTAGAGACCAAGCTCTAAGCGCTTTACAATCCGCACTCGTTTACTCAACGGGCTGCCTACCTGGGTAGTGCCGACTGAACAGCTGCCGGATAGCGATTCATTCAGTCGTTTCCCGCGTTATCCAGTCCATATCATTTATTATCGTTCACTCAATTTCCTCACTTCCTTCATTCTTTCATTTCTCACGCAGGGTACATGCTGTGTGTAACGTGTCATCCATACCAACGGCCAAACTGGCCTTCTCTTCCGAAAGTTGGTGATGGGATTTTACGTGTGTGCAAGATGTTGTGCGTGCGTTCACACACACAACCTCGGTTTATAGTCTCATTCGAAGAACTGTATGGGAAATGGAGTCAGAACGAAGGTTAAATCCGAGGGAAAAATCTCCCTGTACCAAAATGGTCCGGCGGAGATTCGAACCAGCAACCCCTGGATTACCAAGATTACGGGTCCGGCGCTCTACCAACCGAGCAATTCCGGCCCCCGCGTCTACCACGTCTGGTATTCTGGTGAAATTCATCTGTCACTAGATTTTCACTTGGATACACAAGAGTGTTTCTCCTAACCAGCTGGCATCTTCTGCCAGGTTAACTGTCTACGGATGCCAAATGATGGCACATTTCTCTCGGTACACCCAGAGTTCCATCACCTGGTTACACGTCCTGCGTACCCGCTACAAAAAAATTCTCTGACCCCCAACCCCTCCCTCCTGACTTCGTTATATCAGAAATGATGCCATCAACGCCTGGAAATGTTTGTGTTCAGGTTTCTGATTTTTTCTTCTGATCTCAATTTCGGATGAGGCTACCAGCATACGGAACACTAAGATGTAAACTGCAATGTTTTCCCATGTAGGGGTCGGAAGAGCTCGGTTAGTAGAGCGCCGGACTCGTAATCTTTGTGTTCCTGGGGTTGAGGGTTTGAATCTCCGCCAGGCCATTTCGGTACAGGCGCGCGGGGGGGGGGGGGGGGGGGGGGGGGGTGGTCCCTGGGAGTTAACATTGGTGCTGACTTCATTTACCAAATAGTCCTTCGAATGAGACTGTAAACGAGGATCCGTGTGTGAACGCACTCATAACATCTTGCACACACATAAAATCCTATCACCAACTTTCGGAAGAGAAGGCCAGTTTGGCCGTTGGTATGGATAACACGACACACATAGCATGCACTCTGCGTGAAAAATCGAAAAAAAAGAAGAAAGAGTTGATAACTTTGAATGAACGATATTGACAGAATGATACAGGAAACGACTGAATGAAGCGCCAGCAGGCAGCTCTTCAGTCGGCTCTACCCAGGTAGGAAGCCCGTTGTGTAAACGAGAATGCGGATTGTAAAGCGCTTAGTGCTTGGTTGTGGCCAGGGATAGGCGCTGTATAAGTACTCCTAATAAGAATACTGGTACAGGATGTTAAAATGAATAGTGGTTTTTTTTCCATACTGCCACACCGAAATGTTCAAAGTGAACAGCAAGATGCCACCAGGTGGTCCTTCTGTTATACCGGCGCACCCAAACATAAAGAAAATGGACAGTGATGTTCTCGTAATGGCACCAAATGACGTTTACGATGACCGGCGTTTAACCCATACTGTTTACTTCCATATGCAAACGTGCGATGTTTTCGTCCACATCGGTGAAATACGTGTGAAGATACGTATTATTACGCTGTGAAGATACAGTATTATTTTTCGTATTGATATACCCGAGTAAACAGTTTTAACCATACTGGCGCAATATAATGTGAGCATACGTTTTTTTTTTTTTTAATGTTCGTATTGATACACAAGGAAGTATCGTAAAGTGTAGTGTTTTTTTTTTTAAATTTCTATTTATTTTTATTGATATTGGTACCATTGACTGTGATCATGTGATGCTTTTTGATCAGGTCCACGAGGATGAGAACATATAGTGTCGCAGATAGTTTGTCTGAGTGCGTGCGAGTGTGGATGAAGCAAACTGTGAGAAGTTTCAATTTCAGTTTCATCAAGGAGGTATTACTGCGAACGGACTAGTCCATATACGCTACACCACATCCGCTAAGTTTCGAGACCACCCTGCACATGATTTAGAGCTTATGGATGAATGAGTTAATGACTAAGATGAGAGAATTCAATAAAAGGGTCTTGTGGCTACGATTTAACAGATGATTGACCAACGCATTAGCCCAAAGCGCTGGTCAGACCTTGAGTAATCTACCTAACATTAGCTGTGCCATTATCATCAGTTGTGTGTGTGTGTGTGTGTGTGTGTGTGTGTGTGTGTGTGTGTGTTGTGTGTGTGTGTGTGTGTGTGTGTGTGGTGTGTGTGTGTGTGTGTGTGTGTGTGTGTGTGTGTGTGTGTGTGTGTGTGCGCGCACGCGCGCGCGTGTGTATCCCCGAAAGAAACAATAAACAATCTCACGCACTCGGACAAACTACGGACACCACACCAGAACTGACAGTACGACAGATGAAGCCCATCTTGCGCCGAATGTGAGAAGATCAGTGATTGCTCGTTCATCATTTTCGTTGTCTGAGTGTCCTTTCTCTTGCCTGAAGAAGACCTAAGAGGTCGAAATGCTTCGTGTTTTCTGTTATAGTTCGTTTGTCCTTGTCAATTGGCGGATTTTTTTTCAAATACCTTTTAAAATTTGTTTCAGTGTCCGCCTGCAGTGACCTCACTTTACAACTGCACTGGGAAAGGCCATGTAGCTAGCCCACAACAACTGCACTGGGAAAGGCCATGTAGCTAGCCCACAACAACTGCACTGGGAAAGGCCATGTAGCTAGCCCACAACAACTGCACTGGGAAAGGCCATGTAGCTAGCCCACAACAACTGCACTGGGAAAGGCCATGTAGCTAGCCCACTACAACTGCAGTGGGAAAGGCCATGTAGCTAGCCCACTACAACTGCACTGGGAAAGGCCATGTAGCTAGCCCACTACAACTGCAGTGGGAAAGGCCATGTAGCTAGCCCACTACAACTGCACTGGGAAAGGCCATGTAGCTAGCCCACTACAACTGCACTGGGAAAGGCCATGTAGCTAGCCCACTACAACTGCAGTGGGAAAGGCCATGTAGCTAGCCCACTACAACTGCAGTGGGAAAGGCCATGTAGCTAGCCCACTACAACTGCAGTGGGAAAGGCTATGTAGCTAGCCCACTACAACTGCACTGGGAAAGGCCATGTAGCTAGCCCACTACAACTGCAGTGGGAAAGGCCATGTAGCTAGCCCACTACAACTGCACTGGGAAAGGCCATGTAGCTAGCCCACTACAACTGCAGTGGGAAAGGCCATGTAGCTAGCCCACAACAACTGCAGTGGGAAAGGCCATGTAGCTAGCCCACTACAACTGCATGGGAAAGGCCATGTAGCTAGCCAACTACAACTGCAGTGGGAAAGGCCATGTAGCTAGCCCACTACAACTGCACTGGGAAAGGCCATGTAGCTAGCCCACTACAACTGCAGTGGGAAAGGCCATGTAGCTAGCCCACTACAACTGCACTGGGAAAGGCCATGTAGCTAGCCCACTAACTGCAGTGGGAAAGGCCATGTAGCTAGCCCACTACAACTGCACTGGGAAAGGCCATGTAGCTAGCCCACTACAACTGCACTGGGAAAGGCCATGTAGCTAGCCCACTACAACTGCAGTGGGAAAGGCCATGTAGCTAGCCCACTACAACTGCAGTGGGAAAGGCCATGTAGCTAGCCCACTACAACTGCACTGGGAAAGGCCATGTAGCTAGCCCACTACAACTGCACTGGGAAAGGCCATGTAGCTAGCCCACTACAACTGCAGTGGGAAAGGCCATGTAGCTAGCCCACTCCAACTGCAGTGGGAAAGGCCATGTAGCTAGCCCACTACAACTGCAGTGGGAAAGGCCATGTAGCTAGCCCACTACAACTGCAGTGGGAAAGGCCATGTAGCTAGCCCACTACAACTGCAGTGGGAAAGGCCATGTAGCTAGCCCACTCCAACTGCACTGGGAAAGGCCACGTAGCTAGCCCACTACAACTGCAGTGGGAAAGGCCATGTAGCTAGCCCACTACAACTGCAGTGGGAAAGGCCATGTAGCTAGCCCACTACAACTGCAGTGGGAAAGGCTATGTAGCCAGCCCACTAAAACTGCCGTGGGAAAGGCCATGTAGCTAGCCCACTACAACTGCAGTGGGAAAGGCCATGTAGCTAGCCCACTACAACTGCAGTGGGAAAGGCCATGTAGCTAGCCCACTACAACTGCACTGGGAAAGGCCATGTAGCTAGCCCACTACAACTGCAGTGGGAAAGGCCATGTAGCTAGCCCACTACAACTGCACTGGGAAAGGCCATGTAGCTAGCCCACTACAACTGCACTGGGAAAGGCCATGTAGCTAGCCCACTACAACTGCAGTGGGAAAGGCCATGTAGCTAGCCCACTACAACTGCACTGGGAAAGGCCATGTAGCTAGACCACTCCAACTGCAGTGGGAAAGGCCATGTAGCTAGCCCACTACAACTGCATGGGAAAGGCCATGTAGCTAGCCCACTACAACTGCAGTGGGAAAGGCCATGTAGCTAGCCCACTCCAACTGCACTGGGAAAGGCCACGTAGCTAGCCCACTACAACTGCAGTGGGAAAGGCCATGTAGCTAGCCCACTACAACTGCAGTGGGAAAGGCCATGTAGCTAGCCCACTACAACTGCAGTGGGAAAGGCTATGTAGCCAGCCCACTACAACTGCCGTGGGAAAGGCCATGTAGCTAGCCCACTACAACTGCAGTGGGAAAGGCCATGTAGCTAGCCCACTACAACTGCATGGGAAAGGCCATGTAGCTAGCCCACTACAACTGCAGTGGGAAAGGCCATGTAGCTAGCCCACTACAACTGCAGTGGGAAAGGCCATGTAGCTAGCCACTACAACTGCACTGGGAAAGGCCATGTAGCTAGCCCGCTACAACTGCACTGGGAAAGGCCATGTAGCTAGCCCACTACAACTGCAGTGGGAAAGGCCATGTAGCTAGCCCACTACAACTGCACTGGGAAAGGCCATGTAGCTAGACCACTCCAACTGCAGTGGGAAAGGCCATGTAGCTAGCCCACTACAACTGCACTGGGAAAGGCCATGTAGCTAGCCCACTACAACTGCAGTGGGAAAGGCCATGTAGCTAGCTCACTACAACTGCATTGGGAAAGGCCATGTAGCTAGCCCACTACAACTGCAGTGGGAAAGACCATGTAGCTAACCCACTACAACTGCAGTGGGAAAGGCCACGTAGCTAGCCCACTACAACTGCAGTGGGAAAGGCCATGTAGCTAGCTCACTACAACTGCAGTGGGAAAGGCCATGTAGCTAGCCCACTACAACTGCACTGGGAAAGGCCATGTAGCTAGCCCACTACAACTGCACTGGGAAAGGCCATGTAGCTAGCCCACTACAACTGCACTGGGAAAGGCCATGTAGCTAGCCCACTACAACTGCAGTGGGAAAGGCCATGTAGCTAGCCCACTACAACTGCAGTGGGAAAGGCCATGTAGCTAGCCCACTACAACTGCAGTGGGAAAGGCCATGTAGCTAGCCCACTACAACTGCACTGGGAAAGGCCATGTAGCTAGCCCACTACAACTGCACTGGGAAAGGCCATGTAGCTAGCCCACTACAACTGCACTGGGAAAGGCCATGTAGCTAGCCCACTACAACTGCACTGGGAAAGACCATGTAGCTAGCCCACTACAACTGCACTGGGAAAGGCCATGTGGCTAGCCCACTACAACTGCAGTGGGAAAGGCCATGTAGCTAGCCCACTACAACTGCACTGGGAAAGCCATGTAGCTAGCCCACTACAACTGCACTGGGAAAGGCCATGTAGCTAGCCCACTACAACTGCATGGGAAAGGCCATGTAGCTAGCCCACTACAACTGCACTGGGAAAGGCCATGTAGCTAGCCCACTACAACTGCACTGGGAAAGGCCATGTAGCTAGCCCACTACAACTGCAGTGGGAAAGGCCATGTAGCTAGCCCACTACAACTGCAGTTTGGAAAGGCCATGTAGCTAGTTCACTACAACTGCACTGGGAAAGGCCATGTAGCTAGCCCACTACGTACATGATGCCAGAGGCTGTGTGGCCGAGCTCAGTACACACATACTTTGTTTGGACTTCCATTTGTCCCTCATGCCCCCGCCCAACCCCCTTCCCGACGCCCACGAGAACACAAACTCTTTCTACGATAACGACAGTCTGTATTGAGTTTTGTTGTTGTTGTTGTTGTTTGTTGTTGTTGTTGTTGTTGTTGTTGTGTTTGCAGACATTCGGCCCATCAAACATGGCTGCATCTCCGCCGCCGGAATCCGCCTGGTTTCAGTTCATCAAGGAAGCCTACCCTTATTTTCAATCACAGACCTACTTCGTCCCCCGATCCATTACAACCGGGTGCCTTCCTACGTGGCGACCGTCTCTGGCCAGCTCACCCTCGTCCTGGATCACCCTCAGCGGCCTCCTTCCAGAAGGAATCATGGCTCCAGACGTTCTCAGTCATCTCGCCCTTCTTCTCACCAGCTCCTGGCGGATGCCTCTCCGGTGGCGGGAACGGCCTTCAAGCCGAACCTCCCGGAATGGAACCGCCCCGGGTTCAGCACAGTGACGTCCAGGACGACCTCGCTCAAGGACACGTCCTGCAATGCCTCCGTGTCTGGGCCGAGAAGACCCAGCAGGTCATGATGGTCTTGTCCCAGCTACAGTTCAAGAAGTATCTGGACAAGGACACGGATCCCGTCCGATCCGCTGCCAGCGCTTTGCTGCCTCAGCCGTCGGCCGATGGGGAGTGTGACCTCCTCATCATTCACCGTCGTTACAGCATCGTGGTGGCCGAGATCAAGTCGGTGGGGGGAAACCCGGATTCTTCGCCGCGGCCAAGGCGGATCAGAGGAAGACGATCGTGGAGAAAGTGAAGAAGGCGGTCGATCAGCTGAACAAGCAGTCCGCGGTCTTGAGTGACATGGTGAAAGACCTGGGGGTCAAGGTCACCAAGACCCTCATTCTGCCTAATATCTCGTCCACGCAGCTGCTCAGTGCGCTGCGTACTGACAAGTCGGCGATGCAGGTATTGGGACAATGTGTTTATTCAGCGCGGCGCGCGCGCGCGCGCGGCGCGTGTGTGTGTGTGTGTGTTGTGTGTGTGTGTGTGTGTGTTGTGTGTGTGTGTGTGTGTGGTGCGTGCGCAGCGCGCGCGCGCGTGTGTGTGTGTGTGGGGTGTGTGTGTGTGTGTGTGTGTGTGTGTGTGTGTGTGTGTACGTGTGTGGTGGGTGCGGTGTGTGAAGCCAAGAAAAAGGAGACACGAAGGAGTGGGGGGTGAAGTACTAGTGTGCAGTGCAGATGAATAATTTGCGTAGGTAAGCTTGCCCTACTGCAAATTTCCCGCATGTGTCGGTCAGTTCACCTCTCTGTGCACACACACACACACACACACACACACACACACACACACACACACACACACACACACACACACACCCCACACACACACACACACAAACCCCACACACACACACACACACACACTCGTTCTGTCTGTTCACCTGTCCACCAGGCCGTGCTCCAGTGTCTGGAAGCTCCAGACACGTCCTCGGCGGTGAAACGCTGCCTGTGCCAGGACGGGATGCCAGACGAACAACAGCTTCACGTTCTCAACAGCACACTGCATCTCTCCACCTGGAACCAGCTGCGCTACACCGTCTCTCGCCTGCTCCAAAGAAGGCAACAACGCCCCCAGTCCATGCCCGGCACTTCTTTTCCTTCTTCTTCTTCTTTTCCTTCTTCTTCTTCTTCGTCTTCTTTTCCTTCTTCTTTTCTTCTTCTCCTTCTTCTTCGTCTTCTTCAGGAGGGTCTATGACCACTCTGGACAACTGGTGGAGGGAAACAGTGGTGAAGTTTGGTGCAGACCCTGCCATGTCTGCAGACACGTTCACCCGCTTAGTGGCCAGGTGAGAATCTTTGACATCTGTACTTGGCAACAGAATGAACGAATAACCGAAGTTTGAGACGATCGAAGACGCAGAATTATCATCAACAGAAAGTGACATCCGCCAGAGCCCAAGGTGCAGCGCCGTATTTGGCCGCAAGTGTATTACACGGAATCCCTCACAATTAACTCAGTGGGGTGTTAGATGCGATACAATATCAACCCTTGCAAGATCACACAGATGTGACATGGCATCAACCTTACAAGTAAACACCGATGTGACTCAGTGTCACTCCCGCAAGTTCACACAAGTTTGACATACCAACCCTACACGTTATCACACATTTCATATAGTATCAACCTTACAAGTTCACACACATTTCATATAGTATCACCCCCACACGTTTACACAAATTTCATACAACATCAACCCACAAGTTCATACACATTTCATATAGTATCAACCGTAGAAGTTGACACAAATTTCGTATAGTATCAACCCTACATGTTCACACAAATTTCATATAGTGTTAACTCTACAAGTTCACACAAGTTTCGTTAGTATCAACCCTACAAGTTCACACAAATTTCATATAGTGTTAACTCTACAAGTTCACACAAATTTCATATAGTATCAACCCTACAAGTTCACACAAATGTCGTATAGTATCAACCCTAAAGTTCACACAAATTTCATATAGTGTTAACTCTACAAGTCCACACAAATTTCATATAGTATCAACCCTACAAGTTCACACAAATTTCGTATAGTATCAACCCAACAAGTTCACACAAATTTCGTATAGTATGAACCCTACAAGTTCACACAAATTTATATAGTGTTAACTCTACAAGTTCACACAAATTTCATATAGAATCAACCCTACAAGTTCACACACACAAATTTCGTATAGCATTAACCATTCAAGTTCACACACAAATTTCATATAGCGTCAACCCTACAAGTTATCACAGATTTTATACAGTATCAACTAAACAAGTTCACAAAAGTTTGATAGAGAATAAACCTTACAAATTCACACAAATGTGTCATGCACTGTCAACTGTAAAAGTTTGCACAGAAGTGATATAGTATCAGACGTACACATTCACCAAGTTTTAATGCAGTTTAATACGGTGTCACCACAAGTTCACATCGTAGGTGAGGGATATCATACAGCATTATTCCTACAAGATCAGACAGTCATACACATGATGCTCCATCACCCTTACAACCATGTGGCAGATGTTATACACTATCAGCCAAACAAGACAAACACACTAGGTGACTATATCCTTTTCTTGCATACAATAAGTGACATTAAATACGGTTTTACACCTCCAAGATCATACAATAGGTGACAGATCAAACAATCACCCCTACAAGATGACACAGTAGGTGACATTCAATAAAGAAGCCCCCCCCCCCTTCAAATTCACTGAGTAAATGACAGATCTGATACAGTATCAATCCAACAAGTTCACACAGTAGGTGATACATGTTATACATATTACACCTACAAGATCACACAGTAGACTACATACATGATGCAATATCACCCGTACAAGATCACACGGCAGATGACAACATTTTACCCTATAAGATCACACAGTAGATGACAGACATAATACGCTATCACCCCTTCAAATATCATACAATGTGTGACAGATGTAATAATCACTTCTACAAGATCACACAGTGTGTCACAGATGTGATGCAGTATCACCCCAACAAAATCATTCAGTGTGTTACAGATGTTATACAATATCACCCCCTACAAGGTCATTCAGTGTGTGGCAGATCTGAGACAGTGTCATTCTACAACATCACATCACACAGGAAGTGACAAATGTCATGCTGTATTACCCATAACAAGGTGACACAGTAAGTGGTAAATGTAATGCAGTTATGTCCATTCAAGTTCGACAACCGTTAGCACTGTTACTTTTCTATCGAAACGACTGAAACGTTAATTATTCTGTTAACTATGCAAATGCAAATGCAAAAAAAAAGAAAAAAAAAGACAAGAAATAAAAGAGCTGCTCTGATCCTCTCCAGATTGTTGTAAAACAAGTAGATGGAGGTATTTCTCTGTTGAAATTAGTACATGCAAGTAGTTATGTGAGAATAATGATTCCTACTTGGGATTCTGTGCCAAAATGAAAAGAACAAAGACTTGATATTGCCAATGCTATATTGATATAGCCATCTATATGACACACACACACACACACACACACACACACACACACACACACACACAACACACACACACACACACACACACACACACACACACACACACACACACACACACACACACACACACACAATTGTACAAAAATAACACTTAGAATTAATATTACTGAAATTTATTGATGCTGGATATTCTCCACAGAAATGAGTTGATGCTGATACGGGTCCTTGAACTTTAGTTAAATTTTGTTCTTTGTCGACGTAAGCTCGTGCCAGTCATTATCTAATGAAGTCAGCTGATGTTAATACATTCTTCTGAAACGTGTTCATTCCCATAATTTTAAGAGGACACTGTTTTATGAAAGTCCCCCTCACATTGCAGCAAGCTGACGCCAGTCAATCGCTGTTGAAGTGAGCTGATGAAGTGGTGATCTTCTGTTGATTTCAATCGATGCTAGTTATTTCATGTTGATATTCGTTGATGCTTGTCGTTCTCTGTTGAGGTCAGTTGACACTAATTAAAATTTGTGTAGAGGTTAAGTGGTGATACTCATCTTTGTTGAAGTTGGATCATGCTTGTCATTCTCTGTTGAAATCATTTGATGCTAGTCATTCTCTGCTGAAAATAGTTGATGCTAACATTCTCTGTTGTGAAGTTAGTTGATGCTGGTTATTCTCTGCTGAATGGGGTTGATGCTAACGTTCTCTGTTCAAGTTAGTTAATGCTAGCCATTCTCTGTTGATGTTAGTTAATCCTAACAATCTCTGTCGAATTTAGTTGATGCTCGTCATTCTCTGCTGAAGTCAGTTGATGCTAACCATCATCTGTTGAAGTTACTTCAATCTAGTCGTTCTCTGTTGAAGTTAGTGAATGCTAGTCATTCTTTGTTCAAGTTAGTTAATACTCGTCATTCCCTGATGAAGTTTATTAATGCTACTTAGTCTCCTTTGAAGTTAGTTGACACTAGTCATCCCCTGTTGGAGTTAATGGGTGATAGTCATTCACTGTTAAAGTTAGTTGACATTAGTCATTTTCTGTTGGAGTTAATGGTGAGAGTCATTCACTGTTAAAGGTAGTTGACACTAGTCATTTTCTGTTGGAGTTAATGGGTGAGAGTCATTCACTGTTAAAGTTAGTTGACATTAGTCATCCCCTGTTGGAGTTAATGGGTGAGAGTCATTCACTGTTAAAGGTAGTTGACACTAGTCATTTTCTGTTGGAGTTAATGGGTGAGAGTCATTCACTGTTAAAGTTAGTTGACATTAGTCATTTCCTGTTGGAGTTAATGGGTGAGAGTCATTCACTGTTAAAGGTAGTTGACACTAGTCATTTCTGTTGGAGTTAATGGGTGAGAGTCATTCACTGTTAAAGGTAGTTGACATTAGTCATTTTCTGTTGGAGTTGCATGGGTGAGAGTCATTCACTGTTAAGTTAGTTGACATTGTATTTTCTGTTGGAGTTAATGGGTGAGAGTCATTCACTGTTAAAGTTAGTTACATTAGTCATCCCTGTTGAGTTAATGGGTGAGAGTCATTCACTGTTAAAGGTAGTTGACATTAGTCATTTTCTGTTGAAGACACTTGATGCTGGTGGATTCTTCTAATTCTCTGTTGAAGTAAGTTGATTTCTAATCATTCTCTGTTGAAGTTAGTAATTCTAGTTAATCTGCGTTGAAACAGGTGAAGTTAGTCATTGTCTATTGAAGTAAGTCGTTGTCTCATTTGTCAATCGTTATGCTAGCCATTCTCTGTTAAAGTTAGTTTGATGTTTGTCATTCTCTGTTGAAGTCAGGGGTATGCTAGCCATTCCTTAAACAAGGATGTTGCGAGACATTCTTTCTTGAGGTTAGCTAGTGGTAGTCTTTTGCTGTTAAAGTTAGTCAATGTTAACTCATTCTCCGTTGAAGTTAGATGATGTTAGTCTTTCTCTGTTGAAGTTAGATGATGCCAGTCATTCTCTGTTGAAGTTAGTTGACACTAGTCATTTTCTGCTGAAGTTAGTTGATGCTAGTCATTGTCTGTTGAAGTTAGTTGATGCTAATCGTTCTCTGTTGAAGTCAGTGGTATGATAGCCATTCGCTGAACAACGAAGTTAATGCGAGACATTCTCTCTTGACGTTAGTTAGCGCTAGTCTTTTGCTGTTAAGTTAGCTAGTTTTAGTCGTTCTATGTTGAAGTTAGATGATACAGGTCATTCTCTGTTAAAGTTAGATGATGCAAGTCATTCTCTGTTAAAGTTAGACGATGCAAGTCATTCTCTGTCAAAGTTAGTTGGCACAAGAGTCATTCTTTGCGAAGTTAGGTAGTGCTAGTCATTCTCTGTTGAAGTTAGTTGATGCTAATCGTTCTCTGTTAAGTCAGTGGTATGATAGCCATTCGCTGAACAACGAATTATCAATGCGAGTCATTCTCTCTTGAGGTTAGTTAGTGCTTATCATTTGCTGTTAAAGTTAGTTAACGCATAGTCATTGTCTGTTGAAGTTAGATGATGCTAGTCATTCTCTGTTAAGTTAGATGATGCCAGTCTTCACTGTTGAAGTTAGATGATGCCAGTCATTCACTGTTGAAGTTAGATGATGCAAGTCATTCCTGTTGAAGTTAGTTGATGCCAGTCATTCACTGTTGAAGTTAGATGATGCAAGTCATTCTCTGTTGAAGTTAGTTGATGCCAGTCATTCTCTGTTGAAGTTAGTTGATGCCAGTCATTCTCTGTTGAAGTAAGATGATGCCAGTCATTCTCTGTTGAAGTTAGATGATGCCAGTCATTCTCTGTTGATGTTAGATGATGCCAGTCATTCTCTGTTGAAGTTAGATGATGCCAGTCATTCTCTGTTGAAGTTAGTTGATGCCAGTCATTCTCTGCCAAAGTCAGATGATGCCAGTCATTCTCTGTTAAGTTAGATGATGCCAGTCATTCTCTGTTGAAGTCAGATGATGCCAGTCATTCTCTGTTAAGTTAGATGATGCCAGTCATTATCTGTTGAAGTCAGATGATGCCAGTTACTGTCTGTTCAAGGCAGTGGACGTCGGTCGTCCCGTGATGTTTCAGGTTCTGTGGGCCAGCCACCACCGTGGACATCCCCACACTGACCCCCATGCGGAAGGAGATCAGGACACACGGGGAAGCGGTGGCGGAGACAGGGCTCAGGATCTCCCGCCTGGCTCTGTATCCAGACCAGGTTGTCTCCCTTGTGGAGTTTGGCTTCCTCTCGGCTGTCCGGCCTCTGTGTCCTCCTTGTTGACTCCGCCATTTGTTACTGCCAGGGAGGATGTGCTCTCCATGTCTCTGTCTGTCTCTCTGTCTGTCTCTGTCTGTCTGTCTGTCTGTCTGTCTGTCTCTGTCTGTCTGTCTGTCTGCCTCTCTCTCTCTCTCTTCTCTCTCTCTCTCTCTCTCTCTCTCTCTCTCTCTCTCTCTGTCTCTCCTCAGTTCATTTTCATTCCTTTCCCCATTCCTTTTTTTATGAACGAGGTTCTCTCATTTCATATCCCTCTCCTTTAAACCTACACTACCCTCTTCCCTTTCCCCTTTTATTACAAACCTACACTACCCTCTTCCCCTTTCCCCTTTTATTACCGAAGTGATCACCCTTCGTGTTATCGCCCTTGAAAACTCACTCTTATTTCATTTCTCCATCTCTTCCTCTTTTTTTTTTTTTTAATCGAGGTTGTATCCCTTCGTGTCCCTCCCATCTAAAACTCACTTTATTTCCTTTCTCCATCCCTTCCTTTTGTCATCGACACTGCTTCCCTCTCTTTTTTTTTTTTTTTTTTTTTTTTTGGTTCTTTCCCCTTGAAACCTCTCAGCTCAGCATCTCACTGCTTGCTTTACAGGTGGACCTTCTCAGTTCCCCTCTCCCGCCCTGCGTGTACCTCCACGGACCCCCAGGCACCGGCAAGACCATCATGCTGGTGCTGAAGGCCACGCAGTGGCTGAACCAGGGCAAGCACGTGCATCTCGTCAGCGTGGCCAGCATGAGCCGCGCGGTGACCGCGCTGATCCATCACCAGCTGAAGGTCAGCCTGCCCGTCCTGGCGGCCACCAACCTCCACTGCCACTACTATGACTTTGACCATGTCCCGGGGGACGACACGGCGGCGGTGAAGAAGCTGGTGCGGTTGGCAGCAGCGGCGGCGGCAAAAGCGGCGGCGGCGGCGGCGGCGTCGACGGCGAGGGTTTTGGGTTGTGCTGACTTTAACGTGGTGATGGACGAAGTGACCGTGTACAGGTCAGTCTTTGTTGGACTGTCGCCTGTGATAGATGGAGTGATTGTTTATAGGTCAGTCTTTGTTTATAGGTCAGTCTTTGTTGGTGCATCCTCTATGAAAGATGAACAGTGATTGTTTATAGGTCAGTCTTCGTTTATAGGTCAGTCTTTGTTGGTGCATCCTCTATGAAAGATGAACAGTGATTGTTTATAGGTCAGTCTTCGTTTATAGGTCAGTCAGTCTTTGTTTATAGGTCAGTCTTTGTTTATAGGTCAGTCTTCGTTTATAGGTCAGTCTTTGTTGGTGCATCCTCTATGAAAGATGAACAGTGATTGTTTATAGGTCAGTCAGTCTTTGTTTATAGGTCAGTCTTTGTTTGTAGGTCAGTCTTAGTTGGTGCATCCACTATGATTGATGAAATTATTGTTTATAGGCCAGTCTTTGTTTTTAAATTAGTCTTTGTTTGTAGGTCAGTGTTTGTTGGTCCGTCGTCTATGATCAGTGATGTAACTGTTCATAGGTCAGTCTTTATTTATAGGTCAGTCTTTGTTGGTGCATTTCTGTGATAGATGAAGCTATTGTTTATAGGTCAGTTTTTGTTTATAGGTTAGTCTTTGTTTATAGGTCAGTCTTTGTTGGTCCGTTGTCTATGATCAGTGATGTAACTGTTTATAGGTCAGTCTTTGTTTATAGGCCAATCTTTGCTGGTGCGTCCTGTATGATAGACGAAGAGGTTGTTTATAGGTCAGTCTTTGTTTTTGCGTCCTCTGCGATAAAGGATGTCATAGTGTATGGGTCAGTCTTTGTACCCCTCTCATCTTCTAGCATCTTGTGGGGCGCAGCACGCGCTACTGTGAGAAGAAAGGCAAACAGTCTTGCCAGACTAGAAGATGAGAGTTTAGTGATTGATAAGAATACGGTAAGTAAGGCTTACACAATCAACACTCGTTTACACAACGGGCTGCCTACCTGGGTAGTGCCGACTGAAGAGCTGCCAGCTGGCGCTTCATTCAGTCGTTTCCCGTGTCATCCAGTCAATATCGTTCAATATCGATCACTCATTTTCCTTACTTCCTTCATTCTTTCCATTTCTCACGCAGGGTGCATGCTATGTGTAACGTGTCATCCATACCAACGGCCAAACTGGCCTTCTCTTCCGAAAGTTGGTGATGGGATTTTACGTGTGTGCAAGATGTTATGCGTGCGTTCACACACGGAACCTCGGTTTATAGTCTCATTCGAAGGACTGTATGGGAAATGGAGTCAGAACCTATGTTAACTCCGAGGGAAAAATCCCCCTGTACCGAAACGCCCCGGCGGAGGTTCGAACCCGCAACCCCAGGATCACCAAGATTACGAGTCAGGCGCTCTACCACTGGGCTATACCAGCATTTAAGTTACGATCTGTTCTTGTTTCTTAATGTATGGTATGGAATCAGTTTTGACCCGTTTAAAACATTGAATGGTTCCAGATGCACCCTCCTTCATGAGGGGCAATGGCCTATTTGTGAAGAAAATGTCCGTGTCCGCGTATCTCTAAATCTCCTCCTCTCCCTCCTCTCCTCCTCTCTCTCTCTCTCTCTCTCTCTCTCTCCTCTCTCTCTCTCTCTCTTGTATGTCTCTCTCATCTCAGCGAGCGCTTCCTCAGCTTCCTCGCGCGGCTGCGCGCCTCTGTGCCCACGCTGTGCCTGTGGTCGGCTGGCCTGTTCATGGACCCTAGCTTACCCTCCTGGATGCACGTGCAGCCGCTCACGGCCCCTCTCAGGTGCCCCCCGACAGTGCACCGACAGGTGGCCCAGGCTCACTGGCTTGGGCGACAGGTGCCCCAGTACTCCTCGCCCTGCCCTTCCTGTCCGCCCCGGTGCGAAGGGCCGGCGGTGAAGTGGCTGAAACACCGGAAGCAGCAGTACCACGCCAGGGTGGCCTCCCCTGGAGACTGCGCGCGCTGCGGCCAGGAGCTGGCTTTGGAGTTGAGGGTTCTGGGCGTCGGTGAGCCAGGTGGGTGTGGTGGGTGAGTGGGTTGGTGGGTGGTGGTGGTGGTGGAGGTGGTGGTGGGTGATGGGTGGGTGGGTGGTGGTGATGGTGGTGGTGAAGGGGTGGTGGTGGTGGTGGTGAAGGGGTGGTGGTGGGTGATGGGTGGGTGGGTGGGTGGTGGGGGTGGTGGTGGTGAAGGGGTGGTGGTGGTGGGTGGTGATGGTGGTGGTGGGAGTGGTGATGGTGGTGGAGGTGGTCAGGGATGGGTGGGGTGGGGATGGGGATGGGGGGGGGGGGGTGTTGGGGTGGGTGGAGTTCCACTTTTTGGTGTTCGAGTGGTCGTTGTCGATGTCGTCATTGTCGGCAGCGTCGTTGTTGTCGTAATCATCACCATAATATATTCTTCCTTATCATCTTCGTCATCCTCATTATTTTCATCCTCCTCCTCCTACTCCTCCTCCTCCTCCTCCCCCCCCCTCCTCCTCCTCTCTCCCGTCATCATCATCATCATCATCATCATCATCATCATCATCATCATCATCATCATCATCAGCATCATCATCATCATCATCATCATCAGTATTCTGATCATCGTCGTCATCATTGTCGTCATCATGTTGATCATTATCATCATCGCTTGTCGCCACCTTCATCCTCACCGTCCTCCTCCCCTCGACCTCATTCCCAAGGAAGTCAAATTTCATTCCACAAACAGCCAGCTAACAGGGTCATGTGCACCTGTGACTACAGGCAAAGGACGAGCCGGAATTGCTCGGTTGGTAGAGCGCCGGACCCGTGATCTTGGTGATCCTGGGGTTGCGGGTTCGAATCTCCGCCGGGCCGTTTTGGTACAGGGGAATTTTCCCCTCGGAGTTAACATTGGTTCTGACTCCATTTATCAAACAGTCCTTCGAATGAGACTATAAACGAGGATCCGTGTGTGAACGCACTCATAGCATCTTGCACACACATAAAATCCATCACCAACGTTCGGAAGAGAAGGCCAGTTTAGCCTTTGGTATGGATGACACGTTGTAAATAGTATACACTCTGCGTTAAAAAATCGAAAAAATTAAAGAGTTGGTAAACTGAATGAGCGATGTTGGCTGAATGACACGGGAAACGACTGAATGAAGCGCCAGCAGGCAGCTCTTCAGGCGGCTCTACCCAGGTAGGCAGCCCTTTGTGTAAATGAGAATGCGGATTGCAAAGCGCTTTGAGCCTTGTCTCTGGCCGGGGATAGGTTCTATATAAGCAGTCTGAATGATAATAATTTCCGCTTTTAGCAATACGTCCCACGGACGGTAAAGCCACTGCCATGACTTTCTGAGCTAACAGGTTTTATTTTCTACTGTCTGGGTGGATTAGTTCATCAGAGGAGAGGGAGAGAGAGAGAGAGAGAGAGAGAGAGAGAGAGGAGAGAGAGAGAGAGAGAGAGGAGAGAGAGAGAGAGAGAGAGAGAGAGAGAGAGAGAGGTTTGGAATGGTAATCCACAAGTTGTTAAGCCAAGAACATTTGTCACGAAGCTGTTCAGCCAAGAACGTTCGCTATACGTTGTTAAGTCAAGAATATTCGTCACGAGTTATCAAGTCACCAACATCGCCACAAGTTGTTAAGTCAAGAATATTCGTCACGAGTTATCAAGTCACCAACATCGCCACAAGTTGTTAAGTCAAGAATATTCGTCACGAGTTATCAAGTCACCAACTCGCCACAAGTTGTTAAGTCAAGAATATTCGTCGAGTTATCAAGTCACCAACATCGCCACAAGTTGTTAAGTCAGAATATTCGTCACGAGTTATCAAGTCACCAACATCGCCCAAGTTGTTAAGTCAAGAATATTCGTCACGAGTTATCAAGTCACCAACATCGCCACAAGTTGTTAAGTCAAGATATTCGTCACGAGTTATCAAATCACCAACATCGCCACAAGTTGTTAAGTCAAGAATATTCGTCACGAGTTATCAAGTCCCAACATTCGCCACAAGTTGTTAAGTCAAGAATATTCGTCACGAGTTATCAAGTCACCACATCGCCACAAGTTGTTAAGTCAAGAATATTCGTCACGAGTTATCAAGTCACAACATCGCCCAAGTTGTTAAGTCAAGAATATTCGTCACGAGTTATCAAGTCACCAACATCGCCACAAGTTGTTAAGTCAAGAATATTCATCACGAGTTATCAAGTCACCAATATCGCCCAAGTTGTTAAGTCAAGAATATTCGTCACGAGTTTCAAGTCACCAACATCGCACAAGTTGTCAAGTTAAGAATATTCGTCACGAGTTATCAAGTCACCAATCGCCACAGTTGTTAAGTCAAGAATATTCGTCAGAGTTATCAAATCACCACATCGCACAAGTTGTTAAGTCAAGAATATTTGACACGAGTTATCAAGTCACCACATCGCCACAAGTTGTTAAGTCAAGAATATTCGTCACGAGTTATCAGTCACCAACTCGCCACAAGTTGTTAAGAACAGAATATTCGTCACGAGTTATCAAGTCACAACATCGCCACAAGTTGTTAATGTCAGAAATATTCGTTCACGAGTTATCAAGTCACCAACATCACACAAGTTGTTAAGTCAAGAATATTCGTCACGAGTTATCAAGTCACCAACATCGCCACAGTTGTTAAGTCAAGAATATTTGTCACGAGTTATAAGTCACCAACATCGCCACAAGTTGTTAAGTCAAGAATATTCGTCATGTTATCAAGTCACACAACATCGCCACATGTTAAGTCAAGAATATTCGTCACGAGTTATCAAGTCACCAACATCGCCACAAGTTGTTAAGGCAAAAATATTCGTCACGAGTTATCAAGTCACCAACATCGCCACAAGTTGTTAAGTCAAGAATATTCGTCACGAGTTATCAAGTCACCAACATCGCCAGAAGTTGTTAAGTCAAGAATATTCGTCACGAGTTATCAAGTCACCAACATCGCCACAAGTTGTTAAGTCAAGAATATTCGTCACAAGTTATCAAGTCACCAACATCGCCACAAGTTGTTAAGTCAAGAATATTCGTCACGAGTTATCAAGTCACCAACATCGCCACAAGTTGTTAAGTCAAGAATATTCGTCACAAGTTATCAAGTCACCAACATCGCCACAAGTTGTTAAGTCAAGAATATTCGTCACGAGTTATCAAGTCACCAACATCGCCACAAGTTGTTAAGTCAAGAATATTTGTCACAAGTTATCAAGTCACCAACATCGCCACAAGTTGTTAAGTCAAGAATATTCGTCACAAGTTATCAAGTCACCAACATCGCCACAAGTTGTTAAGTCAAGAATATTCGTCACAAGTTATCAAGTCACCAACATCGCCACAAGTTGTTAAGTCAAGAATATTCGTCACGAGTTATCAAGTCACCAACATCGCCACAGTTGTTAAGTCAAGAATATTCGTCACGAGTTATGAAGTCAGCAACATCGCCACAAGTTGTTAAGTCAAGAATATTCGTCACGAGTTATCAAGTCACCAACATCGCCACAAGTTGTTAAGTCAAGAATATTCGTCACAAGTTATCAAGTCACCAACATCGCCACAAGTTGTTAAGTCAAGAATATTCGTCACGAGTTATCAAGTCACCAACATCGCCACAAGTTGTTAAGTCAAGAATATTCGTCACGAGTTATCAAGTCACCAACATCGCCACAAGTTGTTAAGTCAGAATATTCGTCACGAGTTATCAAGTCACCAACATCGCCACAAGTTGTTAAGTCAAGATATTCGTCACGAGTTATCAAGTCACCAACATCGCCACAAGTTGTTAAGTCAAGAATATTCGTCACGAGTTATCAAGTCACCAACATCGCGACAAGTTGTTAAGTCAAGAATATTCGTCACGAGTTATCAAGTCACCAACATCGCCACAAGTTGTTAAGTCAAGAATATTCGTCACGAGTTATCAAGTCACCAACATCGCCACAAGTTGTCAAGTCAAGAATATTCGTCACGAGTTATCAAGTTACCAATCGCCACAAGTTGTTAAGTCAAGAATATTCGTCACGAGTTATCAAGTCACCAACATCGCCACAAGTTGTTAAGTCAAGATATTCGTCACGAGTTATCAAGTCACCAACTTCGCCACAAGTTGTTAAGTCAAGAATATTCGTCACGAGTTCAAGTCACCAACATCGCCACAAGTTGTTAAGTCAAGATATTCGTCACGAGTTATCAAGTCACCAACATCGCCACAAGTTGTTAAGACAAGACTATTCGTCACTAGTTATCAAGTCACCAACATCGCCACAAGTTGTTAAGTCAAGAATATTCGTCACGAGTTATCAAGTCACCAACATCACCACAAGTTGTTAAGTCAAGAATATTCGTCACGAGTTATCAAGTCCAACATCGCCACAAGTTGTTAAGTCAAGAATATTTGTCACGAGTTATCAAGTCACCAACATCGCCACAAATGTTAAGTCAAGATATTTGTCACAAGTTATTAAGTCATCAACATCGCCACAAGTTGTTAAGTCAAGAATATTCGTCACTACTTATCAAGTCACCAACATCGCCACAAGTTGTTAAGTCAAGAATATTCGTCACGAGTTATCAAGTCACCAACATCGCCACAAGTTGTTAAGTCAAGAATATTCGTCACGAGTTATCAAGTCACCAACATCGCCACAAGTTGTTAAGTCAAGAATATTCGTCACAAGTTATCAAGTCACCAACATCGCCACAAGTTGTTAAGTCAAGAATATTCGTCACGAGTTATCAAGTCACTAACATCGCCACAAGTTGTTAAGTCAAGAATATTCGTCACGAGTTATCAAGTCACCAACATCGCCACAAGTTGTTAAGTCAAGAATATTTGTCACAAGTTATCAAGTCACCAACATCGCCACAAGTTGTTAAGTCAAGAATATTCGTCACGAGTTATCAAGTCACCAACATCGCCACAAGTTGTTAAGTCAAGAATATTCGTCACGAGTTATCAAGTCACCAACATCGCCACAAGTTGGCAAGTCAAGAATATTCGTCACGAGTTATCAAGTCACCAATCGCCACAAGTTGTTAAGTCAAGAATATTCGTCACGAGTTATCAAGTCACCAACATCGCCACAAGTTGTTAAGTCAAGAATATTCGTCACGAGTTATCAAGTCACCAACATCGCCACAAGTTGTTAAGTCAAGAATATTCGTCACGAGTTATCAAGTCACCAACATCACCACAAGTTGTTAAGTCAAGAATATTCGTCACGAGTTATCAAGTCACCAACATCGCCACAAGTTGTTAAGACAAGAATATTCGTCACGAGTTATCAAGTCACCAACATCGCCACAAGTTGTTAAGTCAAGAATATTCGTCACTAGTTATCAAGTCACCAACATCGCCACAAGTTGTTAAGTCAAGAATATTCGTCACGAGTTATGAAGTCACCAACATCGCCACAAGTTGTTAAGTCAAGAATATTCGTCACGAGTTATCAAGTCACCAACATCGCCACAAGTTGTTAAGTCAAGAATATTCGTCACGAGTTATCAAGTCACCAACATCGCCACAAGTTGTTAAGGCAAAAATATTCGTCACGAGTTATCAAGTCACCAACATCGCCACAAGTTGTTAAGTCAAGAATATTCGTCACGAGTTATCAAGTCACCAACATCGCCACAAGTTGTTAAGTCAAGAATATTCGTCACTAGTTATCAAATCACCAACATCGCCACAAGTTGTTAAGTCAAGAATATTCGTCACAGTTATCAAGTCACCAATATCGCCACAAGTTGTTAAGTCAAGAATATTCGTCACGAGTTATCAAGTCACCAACATCGCAAAGTTGTTAAGTCAAGAATATTCGTCACAAGTTATCAAGTCCAATGCAACATCGCCACAAGTTGTTAAGTCAAGAATATTCGTCACAAGTTATCAAGTCACCAACATCGCACAAGTTGTTAATCAAGAATATTCGCACAAGTTATTAAGTCATCAACATTGCCACATTTGTTAAGCCGAAAACATTGGCAACAAGTTGCAAACCTGCTGAGCAAACTATATATTTGCCAAAAGTTGTTACGCGAAGAATATTAGCCCAAAAGTGTTATGCCAAATATTCGCCAGAAGTTGTTAAGCCAAGAACATTAGCCAAAAACTGTTATGCCAAAATATTCGCCAGAAGTTGTTAAGCCATGAATATTCGCCACAAGTTGTTGAGGTACGTACGCTCGTCAACACTCCTTGAGCTTTAAACTGACCCACACCCAGTCCTGCCGTGCACTCTACCCTCGACCTGTCACGGTTTCAGGATGTGTCCAGTACAAGGACATCCTCATCCTGGCCAACCGTCCTGACAACAGCATCGCCATGGTCCTGGAGCTGAGGAGCCAAGGGATCCCCGTGAAGGTGGTCAAGGCCAGTGACCCCTTGAATGACGTCATGGCTCTGGCGCTGGCCAAGGATGACCAGGTGGTGGTGACGGACGCGGAGACGGCCAGTGGTCTGGAGAGGCGGGTGGTCATCGGCATGGACAGGAACGGCATGGAGAGGTTGTGGTCCATGTCTCGCTGCACCTCGCAGCTCTTCTGGATCGACCACCCCGGAGACTGAGGTCCTCAAGTTGCAGATACATGACTCTTCTGGATGTATGAACCCGATGCCTGATGACACAGCGCAGCAGGTAGGATAGATTCAAAACAGTGTTCCAAAAATGATGGATTCATAACTCCACTGGATCTATAAACCTGGTGACTGATGACACGGTGCCGCAGGTAGGATGGATTCAAAACAGTGTTCTAAAATGATGATTTCATAACTCTACTGGATCCATAAACCTGGTGACTGATGACACAGTAATCCAGATATGATGGGTTCAAAACTCTGTTGGATTTGTTGATAGCAGTATTCAGGAAAGAATGGGTTCACAACGCTACTGGATTTATAAACCTGGAGAATGATGACACAATGTTTCAGAAATGATGGGTTCATAACTCCACTGGATTTATAAACCTGGAGAATGATGACACATGTTCCAGATATTATGGGTTCATAACTCCATGGATTTGTTGATACAGTGTTCTAGAAATGATAGGTTCCTAATGCTACTGGATTTATTATAAACCTGGTGATTAATGACACAGCCTTCCAGATATCATGGGTTTAAAACTCTATTGGATTTGTTGATACAGTGCTCTAGAAATGATAGGTTCCTAATGCCACTGAATTTATAAACCTGGTGATTGATGACACGGTGTTTCAGATGTGATGGATTCATAACTCTGTTGGATTTATAAACATGGTGACCGAATGACACAATATTCCAGAAGTGATAGATCCGTAACTCTACTGGATTTATAAACATGATCACTGATGCCACAGTGTTTCAGAAAGGATGGATTCATAACTCCACTGGATTGGGGAATATGAAATTGATAACACGACGTTCCATGATCAGCTCAAAAACTGATCACAGTGTTTCAGAAATGACTAATTCACTGATGACAATTTCTAAAAAACTATAGATCTAAAAATTATAGATGCATGACTGTCCCGAACTGTCCAGTCAAAGATTTTTTCAGAAATTGTGGATTCAAAACTCTGCTGGATTGCTCAGGCAGGCAACTGATCACGCATTGTTCCAGAAATGACGGATCCAGATCCCTGCCGGACTGATCCACACAACTGATCATTATATTCTAGAATTGATCGATTGATAGATCGACTAGATTGATCAGTCCGACCACTGATCAGGAATTTCCAGAACTGATGGATTCTTACTAGACGTCATGTTTTTTTTTTCTTTCTAAAAACTGTGCCAACTACTCT
>CM031622.1:58108571-58118571 GCA_018398815.1 Conus ventricosus | reverse complement strand
CAGTTTAGTTGTGAAAGACATTCCTAAGTATTTATAAGAATTAGTTACAGCAATTTGATCATTTCCATAGAACATCTTTCTCTTGTAGCAAAGTAGCCCCCAATCTAAACACTATTATATTTGTTTTTTTCAGAGTCTATTGTTGGACTCCAGAACCAGAGAGAGAGAGAGAGAGAGAGAGGGGAGAGAGAGAGAGAGAGAGAGAGACATTAATGTCGCCAGTTTTATCTTTCTCACAATGCTTCTCTCTCTATTTCACCAGCAATGAGTCTTTCCTTTTAATTTAATTCTTTTCGATGATTTCTCCTTTGCATTCAACAGAATACAACTCATCTCTTACCTAGGAAACGGTTAGACTCAGATGCTGATCCGAATTTTGCTCTTGGTGTGGTCAATTTTCTACTAAACAGAACCCCGACTGTCCGTTTCCAATCTGTAATCTCCTCTAAACGCCCTACTACCTGTGGTTCACTTCAAGGTACAGTGCTGTCTCTTAGCTTCTTTATTGTTTATATCAATGAACGTAAGGGAATAGACAAAATTCCTGTCACCAGCTATTCTGACGATCCTGCCGTTGACGATCTGCCCACTTTGACTGTCCGATAATTATGATGAAATTGAAAAAGAAAATTCGCTTTACGGTGCAAAGAAAATTATGTTACTCTGAATGTTTAAAAAAGAAAAGAATTGTATGTCGATTTCCGTAAAGCCCCTCTACCCGTACCAAACGTTATCATGGATGGTTAGGCTGTTGAAGGGGTGAACGAATATCAATCTGTAGGCACGATTTTAGATAAGAAATTGATTTTGACGAGAGTATAGACAATCTGTACAAAGAAAGATGTCAATCAAGAATCTTTGCCGGCAGAAATGGTGAAAACAGACGTCTATTCAAAGATTTTATGAAATTACAATCACCGTTGCATTGAAAACTCGCTCCCCGGTTTATTCACATGCTGGAATGGACGTCTTGCGAGTTTTGGATGAAGTGGGGAATATGTGCAATAAAACTGTGGGTGCAAAGTAAGTGGATATGCAAAAACTGTGTAAGAAACGAATTTTTTTAAAAGTCAGAATAAATGGCATTGTGATTGCAGTCCTGGTTTTAGATAAACACCTTGATCTTTTACCATCAGACCTTCGTTTTAGGACACCGAAGATGAAATCAACGGCACATAAAAACTTCTAGTCCTAAGTGTTGCAACACACTTTTTAAATTCTGAATACCATTATCACATAAAAACTTCTATTCCTAAATGTTGCAACACACTTGTTACATTCTTACCACCATTATGCCGTTTTCTGCCGTGACCCTGGTGTATTTGTGAATATGTGAGCGATGATGAACCAGTTAATGTCTTGCTGTTTGTGTGAATGTGTGTGTGTGTGTGTGTGGGGGGGGGGGGGGGTGGGGGGGGGGGGTGGGGGGGTGGGGGGGTGGGGGGGGGTGGTGGGTGGTGGTTGGTGGTGGTGAAGGTGGGTATGTGTGGGGGGAACGGGAGTGGGAGGAAGGGGGAGAGGTATGTGGATGGAAGACTGTTTATGTAGAAAGGATCTGTATCCTTGATATTATTTTTTGTTCATGGCATAATGTCTCTTTTTGAGATAATCAATTTTTATCATGTCATATTTCATCTTGAGAGGGATAGCGAAGCAGAGAAGGAAAGGAAAGCGGACAAGCATTCCTATAAGGATGTACAAGATGAAACACACACACACACACACACACACCACACACACACACACACACACACACACACACACACACACACACACACACACACACACACACACACACACACACACACACACACACACACACACACACAACACAACGTTAATGAAAAATTGTGGGAACAAAATGATTATATTCAGCCTGTGTAAATATGTTCTCTCTCCAGCCCTCGTAACAGCACTCGTGAGCGGTCGAATGATTCTGTTTAGCATATAGAAACATTTTCCCTCCCTCGTCCATGTAACAGCACTTAGACCAACGTCTTTTTGCACAGAACTCGCACACTGGACAACTGGGGATACGGAGTTGGTAGTCCCCAGTCTGACTAATGCCAGATAGCATGACTTGTAGACGTGTTTTGTTTCTGTTCCATGCGGACAACTTTGTCACCTGCAAAAACTAGGTGTGTATTTATTGTGTGTATAACGGGTGAGAAGAGAGAGAGAGAGAATGAATGAATGAATGAATGAATTCTTTAATCAGAAGGCCATTGGCCCTTCTGATGGGGCCTCAATCAAAATACAGTTACAAACGATAATCACACAGTGTAAATACATGTCTACCGTGCAATGCAAATAGTGGCTCACACAGTCTAAATACATGTCTACCAGTACAATGCAAAATAGTGGCTCACACAGTGTAATCATGTTACCAGTGCAATGCAAAATAGTGGTCACCAGTGTAAATCATGTCTCCAGTACAATGCAAAATAGTGGTCACACAGGTAAATACATGTCTAATGCATTGCAAATAGTGCTCACACAGTGTAAATACATGTTACATTGCAATGCAAAATAGTGGCTCACCAGTGTAAATACATGTCTCCAGTACATGCAAAATAGTGGCTCACAGTGTAAATAATGTCTCCCAGTACAATGCAAAATAGTGGCTCACACTGTGTAATACATGTCTCCAGTACATGCAAAATAGTGGCTCACACTGTGGAATACATGTCTACCAGTACAATGCAAAATAGTGGTCACACAGTGTAATTACATGTCTACCATACATGCAAATAGTGGCTCACACAGTGTAAATACATGTCTACCAGTGCAATGCAAAATAGTGGCTCACACAGTGTAAATACATGTCTACCAGTACAATGCTAATAGTGGTCACAGTGTAAATAATGTCAACCCACATGCAAATAGTGGCTCACACAGTGTAAATACATGTCTACCAGTACAATGCAAAATAGTGGCTCACACAGTGTAAATACATGTCTACCAGTACAATGCAAAGTAGTGGCTCACACAGTGTAAATACATGTCTACCAGTGCAATGCAAAATAGTGGCTCACACAGTGTAAATACATGTCTACCAGTACAATGTAAAATAATGGCTCACACAGTGTAAATAATGTTTACCAGTGCAATGCAAAATAGTGGCTCACACAGTGTAAATACATGTCTCCAGTACAATGCAAAATAGTGGCTCACACAGTGTAAATAAACAGTCTACCAGTACAATGCAAATAGTGGCTCACACAGTGTAAATACATGTCTACCAGTACAATGCAAAATAGTGGCTCACACATGTAAATACATGTCTACCGGTACAATGCAAAATAGTGGCTCAAAAGTGTAAATACATGTTACCAGTACAATGCAAAATAGTGGCTCACACAGTGTAAATACATGTCTCCCCAGTACAATGCAAAATAGTGGCTCACACAGTGTAAATACATGTCTACCAGTGCAATGCAAAATAGTGGCTCACACAGTGTAAATACATGTCTACCAGTACAATGCAAAATAGTGGCCCACAGTGTAAATACATGTCAACCAGTACAATGCAAAATAGTGGCTCACACAGTGTAAATACATGTCTGCCAGTACAATGCAAAAAAAGTGGCTCACACAGTGTAAATACATGTCTCCCAGTACAATGCAAAATAGTGGCTCACACAGTGTAAATACATGTCTACCAGTACAATGCAAAATAGTGGCTCACACTGTGTAAATACATGTCTACCAGTACAATGCAAAATAGTGGCTCACACAGTGTAAATACATGTCTACCAGTACAATGCAAAATAGTGGCTCCCCACAGTGTAAATACATGTCTACCAGTGCAATGCCAAATAGTGGCTCAAAACAGTGTAAATACATGTCTACCAGTACAATGCAAAATAGTGGCTCACAGTGTAAATACATTTTCAACCAGCACAATGCAAAATAGTGCTCACACAGTGTAAATACATGTCTACCAGTACAATGCAAAATAGTGGCTCACACAGTGTAAATACATGTCTACCAGTACAATGCAAAGTAGTGGCTCACACAGTGTAAATACATGTCTACCAGTGCAATGCAAAATAGTGGCTCACACAGTGTAAATACATGTCTACCAGTACAATGTAAAATAATGGCTCACACAGTGTAAATAAATGTTTACCAGTGCAATGCAAAATAGTGGCTCACACAGTATAAATACATGTCTACCAGTACAATGCAAAATAGTGGCTCACACAGTGTAATACAACATGTCTACCAGTACAATGCAAAATAGTGGCTCACACAGTGTAAATACATGTCTACCAGTACAATGCAAAATAGTGGCTCACACAGTGTAAATACATGTCTACCGGTACAATGCAAAATATGGCTCACACAGTGTAAATACATGTCTACCAGTACAATGCAAAATAGTGGCTCACACAGTGTAAATACATGTCTACCAGTACAATGCAAAATAGTGGCTCACACAGTGTAAATACATGTCTACCAGTGCAATGCAAAATAGTGGCTCACACAGTGTAAATACATGTCTACCAGTACAATGCAAAATAGTGGCCAACAGTGTAAATACATGTCAACCAGTACAATGCAAAATAGTGGCTCACACAGTGTAAATACATGTCTACCAGTACAATGCAAAATAGTGGCTCACACATTGCAAATACATGTCTACCAGTACAATGCAAAATAGTGGCTCACACAGTGTAAATACATGTCTACCAGTGCAATGCAAAATAGTGGCTCACACAGTGTAAATCCATGTCTACCAGTACAATGCAAAATAGTGGCATCTAGCTAATGATTACAGCACGTCTAGCAAAGGCTTTATATAAGTACAATGACAAGTTTCGCATCTTTAAACAATGTTAGACGATGAAAGTAAAAGACATAACCTGAACATACATGGATTAATGTAGTATTTTTTGGGAATGAATTCTTTTCTTAAATCACTATAAGCTGGACACATAAAGACAAAATGGGTCTCATCTTCCTCAGCAGATGAAATATTGGACAAACATCTGTGACTCAGTTGGTCTTGTATAACCTTAAAGAATGTGTCAATATAGGTGAAACTCCAAATCTAAATTTACTTAAGGCATTCTTTACAAATTTGTTTATATTCATAGACACATAGGGCTCCCTTAGATAACTACTTTTAAACGCTCTGTAAAACTGTATCTCTCACTTGTTTGCGTATGATTGTCCCATTCCTGCCACCTGCAATCAATTATTCTCTGTCTAAATTCTTTAATGAACATTGAAACTGACTTACACCCTGATTATCCCAAACATAGGAAAATCCATATTTGTCTAAAGCTGTACGAACATGTGTAACCCACGTTTTACTTCCCCTTTTCGTCAAGACAACGTAACATTCTATATGCCTTATGTGGTAATCTATGTTCCCCCATACGGGTCAGCTTTAACCAGAATTTAATACAACGTACATAAGAGTTTAAATATATAGGATATCTACCTAGATCGCCATACAAGAAATCGTTCGGTGTTCTTATATCTACACCTAAGAACTTTTTAAGACCATATGTGTGCACCTTTTCTATTTCTAAAGCCGCCTTATCCAAAGCCATATTTCAGCGCCATACTGTACAACAGGCTGAACTTGGGCATCGAATAGCTTAAAAAAACAGTTCAGGTGAATTATTCTCAAGTTTATACAATGTTCTCTGAATTGTTATTAATGCTCGTTTAGCTTTACTTACCAATCATCACATGCTGTATAGAAACTAAGTTTGGTTGAAAAGCACACACCTAGATACGTATAACTGTTTACAACTTTCAATTCTGTTGTACCATATATCCATTTTTCTCTTGAAGCTAAGTAACCACCTTTCCTGAACACTATAATATTACTTTTATTCATATTCACGTTAATTCCAGATAACTGGATGCTGTATACAAACTATTCAACTGAGTTTGTAGTCCAACCACTGTTTCTGACATCAAAATAATATCATCTGCAAATAATAAAATAAACAACTCAGAGAAATCAGGCGAAAATGTCATTCCATGCCTTCCATTTTCAATTATTTCTAAAGCAAGTTCGTTAATAAACAAAGAAAACAAAACTGGACTGCAACATCACCTTGTTTTACCCCTCTTGAACAAGTAATAAAAATCTGTCAGATCTGCCTTATTTCTTATTCTTGCTTTAACATTATCATACATACTTCTTATACAGGCATACATTTTCCCCCTTATTCCATTTTTAAACAAGTATTGGCCACAAAAGTTTTCTTGATATGGAATCGAAGCTTTTTCAAAATCTATGAAAGCAACATACAACTTTCTATTGTTCACTAACTGCTTTTGAACGGACGCCATAAGTGTGAAAATATGATCTATTGTTGAATAATTCTGTTTAAATCCAGCCTGATACTCACCAGTAGTATTATTTTCTTCAATCCATTTTTGCAGTCTTACATTAATTATTGAACTGTAAAGTTTACTGCTCACATTGCTCAGTGATATGCCCTGTAATTATTCGGGTCATCTACATCTCCCTTTTTTATGTAATGTACAAATTATGGATTCTGTCCATTGTTCAGGATATACACCTTTATCAAACAGAGCATTAAACAACTTAACCAAAAACATAACAACATGATCATTGGAAAACTTTAAAAATTCACCTATTATACCATCTGGACCCGCTGATTTTGAATTCTTTAATTTCCCCAATGCACGAATAACCTCTTCTTTCATAATTGGCTGATTAAACCATCTCTCTTCATTGTCTTCAACTGAATAGTCATACTCCTCTTCTAAGTTTGTATTATCAACCTGCTTGTCAAGAATATTTTTAAAATGCAAAAACCAGTCTTCGGTACTAATGTTATTATATGTACCACGTCGTTTGGGAACAATTTTGTGCACTGCTTCCCAAAACTTGTATTGATTACCTACAGAAGACACCAGATCATTAAGTTGCAAATTTCTATATTCCTTTTCTTTTCTTTCCAAGAGATTTTTGTATTCTCTTCGAGCTTTACAATACTCGGTCCTGTCATTATCTTTTAACGTTCTACAAACCTTCGAAAGTAACATTCTCACGTTTTTTCTTCCAGAGAGAGAGAGAGAGAGAGAGAGAGAGAGAGAGAGAGAGAGAGAGAGAGAGAGAGAGAGAGAGAGAGGGCGGAGAGAGAGATTTGCACCTTTGTGTGTGTGTGTGTGTGTGTGTGTGTGTGTGTGTGTGTGTGTGTGTGTGTGTGTGTGTGTGTGTGTGTGTATGTGTGTGTGCGTGTGTGTGTCTGAGAGAGAGAGAGAGAACTCAGAACTCAGAAAGCTTTAATGTACATCGGCCTTGGGCCACAATACAAGGTACAAAGGGGAGGGAGGGGGGGGGAGTGGGTAGGAACGGGGAGGAGTTAGCATATATGTGTTGCAAACAGAACAAAAAAGCATTGCAATAATAATTCCCCAAATGTCATGTGACGTAGCCTCACATCAAGGCATGTGACGCTCCATCACATGTAGTTAGTGATATGAATCATTTCCCCATGCCACAACTAAAAAGGAAGAATATTCATGTGGCTTGACTAGTGTAGCGGGCGTCCCCAAATAATGGTGAGAATGACTCATTAAAGAAAGAAGGGTGGTCATTGGGTGAAAGTGACCACTGAGAGATAGTTTAATAAGGGCTGGTAAGGTGCTGGTCATGTGTTTTGAACACTGAGTATGCACTCACTAGGAGGAGGGAGGAAAGAATCAGTTTTAGCCCAGCAGATGGCCTAGAGACTCGAACCTGTCGGACGCTGGTCCTTACTGCTGACCAGTCATTACCAGGTGAGCCATAGATAGTTGGGGAAAGCTACAGGGGAAAACCTAAAGAAAAGAGAAAGAAAGAATTCATAATTAAATTGGGAAGCAGGTTACTTACAAGAACCTTTTCGTGTTTCAGCCCTTCGCCCTTCACCTTTCACTCTTCACCCCGTGAGGTGGTTAAAGATGGCCATGGTGTGGGGAACACACCGGTAGTTCAGCCCCAGCAATTAAAGACTCCAGGGAGAGGAGTTGGAACTCGTCACCTCTCCAGTGACAGGAGAATTCAAGGGAGAGGAGTGGGAACTCATATCTCCAGTGACGGGAGAATTCAAGGGGGCGATACGCTGTCTGAGAGAGACAGGGAATCATGACAGTATGGAGCGAGTCTTATATTGATGCAGGCATAGCATCAATGATTGAAATAATTACTTATTCTCCTGGTCTGGATCTTGGGCCAGTGTTATGTGAAGGCCATGACTTTACAGAAACTTGTATTGATGTAAATGGGAAATTGGTTACAAGGATGCATGTATAAAATCTGTTTATAAATTGTTTGATGTGATTTAGTAAAGTGTTTTTCCCCGAAGGAGAGGGGGAGAAGAAAAAACATTCGGTAGTGCGCCTTTTGGTTGATTGGAAAGATTGCGTGTGCGTATGGAGTAAATGCTGTCATGAATGCGTGTGTGCAAAAGTGACAGTGTGACACCAAAACTTCGTGTAAAAAGATGATACATTATTCAGATACGTTTAGAGTACACGAAATTACGAAACAAATGAAGTCAGTCATTTCAAGGAAAACCAAGGTAGTGGTAATTGTCCACAGTAATTTATCCACTAAAGAATTCACTTGATCCTTCTGTTTATGGCATGAAAAATGTACCTTGACAGGCTATGTCTGTGCGAAGCACTGGATACCTTAAGAAGCAATTAAGGGGACAACGGGCGAATTCTTTGAGAAATTTACTCCTTAGGTCTTGATAGAGGGAGCATTGAAATAAAAAATGTTGCTCATTCTCTACTTGATCATGGCAAAATGGGCACGCTTTGTCCTTTTCTGTTTTACTATAGCGATGCAAATTGTTATTCAGTGGAAGCAAATTAAACCTGGTTCGTGTAATGGCAACACGGAAACAGTACGTATTCGTATCCAAAAGATATCTTTCCTTTTCAAAAACAGACTTAAAATTACTATAACATTCGTATCTCTCACGGTCTCGTTATGGTGCCAGTCCATTCTTGAATGAACATATCAATAAGCCTTTGTTTAAACACATTAGGAACATTTTAACGCCTCCAACACCTTGTTGTAACCAAACGAAATAAAAACCTGTTGAACACAACATTTCTCTTACCTTTGAGACCCAGCACTGTTTTCCAGATCTGTCTAATTCCAACAGCATTAAATATGCTTTCTGAGGTAACCTTTCAACTTTCATCTGTAAAAGTCAAAACCAGTATCTTAACAAGTGACGTAGGAATTAATGTATAAAGGATATCGACCCAAATCCCGTAAACCATTTTATTTGGCGTAATTCCTGGAACACCCAGAAATCTTTTGCATGCCGCATGTGTACTTTTTCTAAATGTTCCAATCTGTGTAATCCCATATTTCGGCAGCATGCATCAAGATTGGTTGAATTTGGATGTCAAAAAGCTTGAAAAAAGTACTTACCGTCATTTCCTGTATTTTGTAAAGATTCTGCTGAGTTGAACTACTGCCTTTTTAGCCTTAGTTGTTAAATGAAGGGTACCTGTTTTTGCACTGATCATGGTGGTAAAATTTAAACCCTAGATAGCAATAATTATTCACAACTTCCAGTCTGTTACCGTCGTAAAACCATTTCTCATGCTTCCCTAAATATCCTCCTTTTCTAAATACTATAACTTTAGTTTTGTTGATATTTACAGATAGTTTCATGTTATCACAACAGGTCTTTAATACATTCAACTGATTTTGTAGGCCACACTGGTGTAGTAGATAGCAGTGAGACATTATCAGCAAACAGTAATATAAATAATTCAATGTATCCGGAAGTAACCTAACTCCATGTTTACCTTTTTCATTTATTTGATCTGCTAACTGGTTTATGGAAAATTGAAAATAACGTAGGACTTAGAACACATCCTTGTCTAACTCCAACAGGAGTTTAAAACATTTCGGAGAGTTCTTGATTTGCTTGAATACAGGATAGCAAAGAATAATACATAGCTCTAAGTGAGGCCAGAAATTTACCCTTCACGC
>CM031622.1:58106768-58108471 GCA_018398815.1 Conus ventricosus | reverse complement strand
CGCGGCGTGTCTTTTCAGCAGGGTTTGTTTGTTTGTTTGTTCGTTTTTGAGCAGGATGAGAACGATCTCTCAGTGGATTCTGTTTGCTTGAAACTTGCCTTGCAGATCCAAGGCCTCTTACTACTGGACCTAGTTGCCAAGCGAGGCGATTGCAGGCGGAAATTTAAAAGGTATTGATTAGGCTCCACCGAAAAACGTCGACAAACGAATCACAAGACAAAACAGGACGCGTTTCGACCTCGTAAGTCTTCTTCAGCCAAGATGCACCACATTCAGGACAACGAAAATGAACGAGCAATCATTTGTCTTTATTTTATCGAATTCGGCGCAAAAAGGGCGTTGGACACTTTGGGGGTTCTCCTTGAAAAGTAGGCTCACCATCGTGAAAGCATTCAGCGCCCGTCTTGCGCCGACCTGGATGAAGATGAAGCTCGTTCTTCGTTGTCGTGGTCCTGAGTGTTGTGTACCTTGCCTGAAGAGGACCTAAGAGGTCGAAACGCGCCGTGTTTTGTCCTGTGGTTCGTTTGTCTACGTTTTTTTTCGGCGGAGCTTTATGAATGCTTCTTGAGATCTGTTACTGTTGTTCCGTGAAGACAGGCAAAGTGGACATGAGTGGCTGACGAAGTGAAAGACGAAAGCGTGTTTTTAATGGCATGGAATCACATGGGAAAAAGGGACACTGTGAAATGTTCACCTTCACCAGTCCCGGAGTCTTGAAGATTGTCGGGGCGCCACAGAAGACTTCGCAACCAGCTTCCTCCACTCCTCCCGGTTCTCAGTCAGACGCTCTGTAGGCAGTTGCTGAGTGTGAGGCCAGTCCATGCACTGACGTTGCTGAGTGTGAGGCCAGTCCATGCACTGACGTTGTTGAGTGTGAGGCCAGTCCATGCACTGACGTTGAGTGTGAGGCCTGTCCATGCACTGATGTTCTGAGTGTGGCCAGTCCTGCACTGACGTTGTTGAGTGTAAGGCCAGTCCATGCACTGACGTTGCTGAGTGTAGCATCTCTGACTGACGTTGCTAGGGGTCAGGCTGGGTCCATGCACTGACGGTTTTGCTAGTGTGAGGCCAGTCCATGGACTGACGTTGCTGAGTGTGAGGCCCAGTCCATGTCTGAAGTTTGAGTGTGAGGGCCATCATGCACTGACGTTGAGTTAGGCCATCCACTGCACTGACGTTGCTGAGTGTGAGCCGTCATGCACTGACTTGCTGAGTGTGAGGCCAGTCCATGCACTGACGTTGCTGAGTGTGAGGCCAGTCCATGCACTGACGTTGTGAGTGTGAGGCCAGTCCATGCACTGACGTTGAGTGTGAGGCCAGTCCATGCACTGACGTTGAGTGTGAGCCAAGTCCATGCACTGACGTGCTGAGTGTGGGGCCAGTCCATGCACTGACGTTGAGTGTGAGGTCAGTCCATGCACTGACGTTGAGTGTGAGGTCAGTCCATGCACTGACGTTGCTGAGTGTGAGGCCAGTCCATTCACTGACGTTGCTGAGTTGAGGCCAGTCCATGCACTGACGTTGAGTGTGAAGTCAGTCCATGCACTGACGTTGCTGAGTGTGAGGCTGTCCATGCACTGACGTTGAGTGTGAGGTCAGTCCATGCACTGACGTTGCTGAGTGTGAGGGCCAGTCCAGCACTGACGTTGCTGAGTGTGAGGCCAGTCCATGCACTGACGTGAGTGTGAGGCCAGTCCATGCTC
>CM031622.1:58081768-58101768 GCA_018398815.1 Conus ventricosus | reverse complement strand
GGGGGCGAAATTTTTCCTTTTTAATTGGCATGTTTTTTTGTTTTTTTTCGCTTGGGGGGGTCGTGATAAATTAGTTTTTGTTTTTGATGGTGAAACGTTTGCGTTTTTTGGTTTTCGTGTTTGGGTTTATCGTTCCTTTCGCCCAATAATTTTCATTTTGATCCAGCCCATTTTGTTTTTTTTTGCATATTATTTGTTTTGTTTGGGGGTAATTTTTTCCTTTTTGAGGTTGTAATTTTTGTGTCCACTCCTTTTCCCTTTTTTTTTTTTTGGTTTTTTCCTAGATTGATCTTAAATTTGCTGGTTTTGTTTTTTACTATTCATTTATTTTTTTATTTTTTTGGGGAAATTTGATTTTTTAAGTGATTGATATTAAAAAAAAAACCCATGCAGGCGGGAAAATTCTTCTGTCATTATAGTAATGATTTAAAAAAGATTAGATTTTTTAGAGGGAAAAAAAAAGGGGGGGGGGGGGGTTGAAGATAAAAAAATTTGGAAAAAAAAAATTAAGTAAATAACATAATATAAAAACCCCCTCCACTACTGCATAAAGGGAACCCCATCATAACCGTCTCAAAAACAGTTTCATCTGTTTACTTTTCGGGTGTAATTTTTGCGTTTTTTAGTGTGACTCCCGTAAATCTCTACCCCTTTTTTTCTCCCATCCCCCCCCCCCCACCAAGTAGCCTCACACCCCACACACACACACCACACACACAACACACACACACACACAAAACCACACACCCCCACAAAACCCCACTTTGGCTCTTTTTCAACGCGTCCTCGCGCGAAAACACACCATGCTACGCCCAATTTTTCCCCCCCCCTCCCCTCTCTCTCAAACCCCCCGGGAAAACCACGGGGCACACACCCCCCCCTTCTCGTTCCCATTTTAGGGAAAAAATTTTTATGTTATAAAAAAAACCAGGATGAAAACTTTTTTTTTTCCTCGTTTCAAGTACATTTTTTGAGAGCGGCTGTATTTTGGAAGGTAATGAGGGCCGAGGGAATCATGGTTTTGGCCTTCGAGCAAAGTCTGCCCGCGCTGTTCGATCAGCCCCCCATTTTTTTCAGCCCCCCCGAGTTTTTTTGGGGGCCCCCTAGCAACTCTTTTGAAAAAAGACCCCGCGCAAACCCGCGACCCGGTGGGTCATTCCCCCTTCCCTCCTCCACACACCATGCAATTCTTCTGTGTGCATCAAGGTCGTTTGGGGAAATTGATTTTGAAAGCTCTTGGTTTTCCCCGATTTTCCACAACTTTTATCTTCAGGTTTGTTTTTTTAAATACACCCTGGTATCTTTTCCCCCGCTAAGTGTGGGGTTGAGGGGTAAAAAAACCCCTGTCTTTTTCCCCTCCTTTCTTGTCCCAGTTTTCTTTCTTTGTTTTTCACTTTTTTCGTCTGTTTTTTGCCAGGTTTGGGTCTGTAGGGGGCCCTGTTTTTAAAATTTGATAAACCCAATTCCAAAAATGCCCATTTTTTTAAAATGCCCCCCCTAACCACACAAAATTTTAAGGATGCCGTCTTTTTTAAATGCAAAAAACATCGTAAAAGGGCTGGACGGTTTTTCAAAGGGAAAGGGTTACAACAAATCCCCGAAAATTTTTTCTCTTTTTTTTAAAAAAAAACAAAAGATTTGGATGAGGCCCTTAATGCCAGTTTTTTGGAACAGAAATAAAATCCCAATTTTTAAGAAAGGGAAAAAACCCCTGCACAAAAAACGCAGTTACCCGCCCGTCGCTCTGACTTCTCCTTTCCCAAAATTTAGGGAAAAAAAATTGTACAAATAGACTTAAAAAAATTTTGTAACAAAAATCAAATAATACCTCCCAATAAGCGGGGTTTTTAAAAAGGGGAAGATCAAACCAAATGATCATACGAAAAGTTAAAAATTTAAATTTAAAATATCATTTGCCGGGAAGGGAAAATTTTTCTGGCTAAAATTCTTTGATTTGGGAAAAGTTTTGATAGTGTAGGGGATGTGGTTTGTTATAAAAATTTGAAGGCGATTGGATTTAAAAATTTTTACAGTTAATTAAAACTTTTTTAACCCAACCAAATTTACGGTCAGATAAAAAACACATACCCATTTTAAAACCCTTTGGGGATAGGGTATTCCTAAAGGGTTTTTGTAATACCCCAAATGCTATTTAATATTTTGCTGTATGATTTTTCCCAAAAAAAGTAACAAAAAATGCTCCCAGTTTCCCCAATTCCCGATGATTGTGTATTTTGGAATAAATACTATTAGGGAGAAAAAGCCCCCCAAAAGAGCAAAAAAATTTAAACCACAAAAAACTAATCGGGCAGGCTTGAAAACCCAAAAAATTTACTTTTTTTAAAAAATGGTCAAAAGCTTTCCATAAAAAAATCATAGGGTTTTTATTCAAAAGGGGGAAAACCCCCTCTGATTTACCTTTTTTAAAGCTGGATGGATAAAAATTACATACTTACCTTAAATTTTTTGGGTGCCATTTCAAACGAAACTCACAGGGAAATTTACCATATTATTCCCTTTTAAACGGGGAAAGAAAAACTTTAAATTTTCTAAAAATTTTGAGCAAGAAAAGTGGTGCCAAAAAGGAAAAAAACATTAAAGCCTTGGTTTTGGGCTTTAAAATTCTTCAAATTATATACGCCCAAGGGCTTTTTTAGCCCCACCAAAATATTTTTTAAAAAAAAATAAAAGTGTGGTTTAGCAAAGCCTTAAATTATGCCTAGGGGGTTCCGGAAAAATGCCCCCAAATTTGGGGGGGACAAAAAAAAAATAGTTTTTTTAAAAATTTTAAAAAAGAATATAGGAATCTATCACTTGCAAAATTTTCATAAAAAGTTAAACCAGGGGAAGGGAAAAAGAAACAAAAATACTAAAAACCCAGAGGTGATTACCCAAAAAGACAAAAAAAAATCCTCCCCTGTGCCTATCATTTTCATACCCTGCTGTTTTTTTAAAAAAAGGAATTAGGGGTAAGTCTTTGAAAAAAAAGGGCCCTTATAGACCCCCTTCCAACGTGGGAACGAAAGGGGGCAAATTTAAATTTTAAATTACACTGACACAAAGAAAGAAAATCAGCCTTACATCTTGCCCATATTTAACGAAAAACCAAATGAAAAGACAGAAATTCCAACCATTTTAAAGGGTTTGTAAAAACAGTTTGGATCTTGAGGGAAAACAAAGGGGCCCCGGGATCAGCTTTTTGTTATTCCATCGCTGAAAGTACAAAAAAAAATATTTCCCATTGGAAAATCGCCCCATTTGTACTGAAATATAGCGTTTACTTAGGGCGTTAAATTTTCCCAAATTGGGTTTTCCCGAAATCAAATTTTTCAAGATTGTTTTGTGTAGTTTTCGCTGTCAGTGTTACAATCGATCATTTTTTTAAATTAAAATTTCAGATAACTTTGTTTTGAAAAAATTTCCAAACTTTTAAAACCACCCCTTGATTTTAAAAGGGAAAAACCAAAAAAAATTTTCCCTTTGGGGTTTCCCTTCACATGTTTTAATTTTGGGGAAATTTGAAACTTGTGACAGATTTTGCAAAAAAAAAAAAAAAGGCGCAAAAAAGGGAACGAGGGTACAAACAAATTTCCATACCTTTACTTTGAAAGAGAGTAAAACTTTTTTAAAAACATACAGTTTGGGAAGTTTTTTCAAAAATGGGCAGAACAACGCTGTTTTTTATGTTCAGACCCAAAATAATCCTTTTTTTAGTATTGTTTCATTTCAAAAGCATCCAAAATTTTCAATTTATGACATGCATCAATACAGAAAAATTTGTTTCAAAATTCAACGATTTAAACTGGATGCTTTTTTTGAACTAAAAATTTGCTCTGCACACAAAGGGATATGCGGGGTAACAAAATTTACAAGAGGGTCATGTTTTGTTCGAAAGGTGCCCCTCAAGGCATTTTCTGCATATTTATCGAGTCTTTTGACAGAAAATTTTTTTTAAATTGATTTTTCTTTTGGAAAAATTATTTCTGCTTGATTTGTAGGGCCAGTCCGGTGATGGTTTTTTCTGATTTGTTAGTGTGTGGGAGGGTTTTTTTTGTTTATTCGTTTGGTGTCTGATTTTTTCTGATTTTTTTTACACCACCCCCCGCCCCACTCCCATCTCCCCCCCCTCCCCAACACAAAACACACCAACACACACACACACACACACCACACACACACACACACACAACACCCCAAAACTTGTTGCAACATGAAAAAACTCTATTATTCCCTCTTTTTTGCCCCTTTTATCTTTCCCCTTTTTTGTCTAATATCACATAGTTTTTTTAAAAGGGGTTTTAAAAAAAAAAAATTCTAAATCACTATCCTCTCTCTCCCCCTTCCTCTCTCTCTCCTTTCTCCTCTCTCTTCTTTCCTCTCTCAACAAACAACACACAACACCACAACACACCACACACACCCCACAAACGCGGGCGGCGCGCGCGCCCCCCACCCCACATACATTCACACCCCCAACACACCTCACACACACACACACACACAACACACCAAAACACAACCCCCCAAAACCCCACACACACCAATTTTTCTCTCCTCTCTCTCCTCTCTCTCCCCTCTCTCCTCTCACATAAACAACATTTTCTCTTCTCCTCTCCCAACACACACTCCACACACCACACACACACACAACACACACACACACCACCACCAAAACACACAAAAACACACCCCACACACTTTCCTCTTTTCCCCAAAACACACATGCAAATTTTCCCCTTCTCCCCTCCCTCTCTCTCCTCCTTTTTCTCTTCTTCCCCACACACAAACACACACCCCACACAACACAACCAACCCAAAAAAACCCAAAACCACACATTCTTTTTCTCTCTCTCTCTGTCTCTGTCCTCTCTCTCCTTTTACAAAATTTTTTTCTCTCTCTCTCCCCTCTCTCTCTCTCTCTTCACCCACAACACACCCCAACCCCACACACACAAAACACACACACCACACACACACCCACACACACACACACACTTCCCAAAAAAAGGAAAAAAAACCAAAAAAACAAAAGAAAGAAAAAAAGGGGGGGAAGAAAAAAAACCCTGGGGGGGAAACCCTTTAGTCATCCCATGACTCGTCGTGGTGGGACCAAACCCAAAACTTTGACTGTGGGCCACCAACGTGCGGGTGCCTTGAAACAAATTTGCTGAAGCTGGGGAGGGTTTGGGTAAAGGGAAAACACAAAAAACAGAAAAAAAAGAGAGGGAGAAAAGGGGCAGAAACCCAAGGGGAAAGAGAGAAAGGAAGAGAGAGAGGGGAAAGAAGAGTGAGAGAGGAAAAGAGAGAAGGGAAAGGTTTAAAAAAAAAACGAAGCGTCCCTTTATGATTTAATTTTTGTCTTGTCCCGGGGGTTTTTTGGCCAAGTTTTTGACTTTCAAAGGCCCCGTGAAACGAATGGGCTATAAAGTCTTTGGGAGACGTTTTTGTTTTCAAAGTTAAATTCCTTTTTTTAAATTTTAAACCCGTCTGTGAACCCAGGGGGGAAAAAAAAATCGAAAAAAAAAACAAAACAAAAAAAAACAGGGGTTTGGGGAGAGGTGGGTTTAAGGTGGGGGTGGGAAATGGGGGGGCCGGGGGGGGGGGGGGGGGCCCGGGGTGAGGGCAGAAAGGGGTTTTACGTCATTCTTAAGTTTATAATTCGTGTGGGGAAAATTTTTTGCGTCTCTTCGTTCCCCCCAAATTTCTTTTTTTTGGGAGCGTTTTTCCTCTGCGTGCGCGCGCGCGCGCGCGCGGCGCCCCGCGCGGTGTGGTGTGTTTTGTGTGTGTGTGTGTGTGTGTGGGGTGTGTGGGGGGGGGGGGGGGGGGTAAAGGGGGGTAAAAGACCCCCAGTATTTTTTTGGGATGGTGTCGTTGGCTTGTGGCGTTTGGGGGGCTTATATTGTGTAGGGAGGGGGGGGAAAGAAAGGCCCTTTTTTTGTCGTCGGTTAAGGGAGGGGGGAGAAAGGGAGGAAGGACATAGGGGGGGGGGGGGGGGGGGGGGGGGGGGGGAGGGAGGCAAGGAAAAGAGGAAGGGCGAGGGAGGGAAAAGGGCAGGGGGGAGGGAAGCCGAAGAGGGAAACAGAGAGGAGAGAGAGAGAGAGAGAGAGAGAGAGAGGAAGGGGAGGAAAAGGGGGACTGGGTGGGGTGGTGTTCACTTTTGTCTCTTCTGTCAAACTTATTCTCTCCCCTCTCCTTCCTCTTTTCTCTCTCCCCCCTTTCCCCCTTCCCCCCCCTTCCCCCCCCCTCCCCTTCCCCCCCCCCTCTCCCCCTCCCCCCTCCCCCTTTTTCCCTTGTTTTATTTTTTTTAATTTTTTGGGTTTTTTATTTTTCCCCCTTTTCAGTTTCCCCCCCTTTTCCCCCCGAGGGGGGGGGTTTTTGTGTGTTGGGGGGTTTTTAGGGGTGTTTTGGGTTTTTGTGGGGTTGGGGAAGGGGGGGGGGAAGGGGGGGGGAAAGGGGAGGAGAGGGGGGAGAGGGGAGAGAGAGAGAGAGAGAAGCCCGGGGGGAGGGGGGGGGGGGGGGGGGGGTTAAATAGAGGTAACAAAGGGGTTTTGTGCCGGGATTCTTTGGGGTACATGAATATGGAAAAAGGGAAACGGGGTTTTTAGAAAGGGCCCACCAGGGAAACCCGGCATTTAAGGGCAACAGAAAGGAGGGAAAAAAAAACGGGACTGTAATTAAACCACCCAAAAAAAAGGGGCCTTTAACATGGGGTACAGGCGAACAGGGCGTAAATTCCAAAAAAACCAATCTTTTAAAAGAACCGGGGCCCCAAAAAAAGGTGTGGGAGGCCCACAAAGGGGCGTAAAAAAAAACAAAACCAAACGCTAATGAACGGGCCTTTAACAAGGGTACAGGGAAAAGAAAAAGACTGTAATTTAAAAAACACCAATTTGCCCAAAGAACGCCCCTTTAAAAAGGTGTAAGGAACCCAAAAAAGGACTTTTAATTAAAACAAACAAACGCCCAAAAGAAAACGACCCCTTTAAAAAGGGTAAAGGAAAAAGGGCACGGGACCGTAAAATTAAAAAAACAAAACCCAAATGAAAACCTTTTAACCCAAAGGGGTAAGGAACCCACACGGGGCAGTAAATTAAAAAACACCAATGAAAAGCCCTTAAAAAAAGGTGTACCAAGGAAAAGACCCCAGGACTTAATTAAACCCCACCAATCGCTAATGAAAAGCCTTTAAAAAGGGTACGGGGAAGGGAGAATTTTTTTGCGCAAACAAAAAGCCGGGGTTTTTGGGGAAATTTTACTGAATTTGGTTGATGTTGTCTCGCCCCCCCGAAACCCCCAAAGGGCCTTTAGGGGGCCCCCAACCCCCCCGTTAGGTCAATCTCAGCATAGAAAAGAAAGCAAGCCCCAAAACCCACACACCACACAAAACACACCACCCACACCCCAAAACACACACACACACACACAAACAAACGCACAAATAACAAAGCACGCCCCACAACACACACCCCACACACACCCCACACACCACAAAACCCCACACCCACACACACAACACACCCCAAAAAAACACCCACACACACACACACACCAACACCCAAACACCCCCCACACACAAAAACACACACACAACCCCCCCACACACCAAAACAAACACTCAAAACACACCACCCCACACACTCACAACACACACACCCCACCCCACCTCCCCCTCTCCTCTCTCCCCTTTTCCCCCTTCCCCCTTTTCCCCCTATTTTCTCTCTCTCCCCCTCTCCTTTTCTCCCCTCCAAAACACACACACAACAAAACATTCAAACAATACACACACACACAACCACACACCCCAAAACACACCACAAACACACACACACTGCACACACACACAACAACACCCACACACAAAAGCCCAAAAATCCCAAAACACACACACACACACCCCCACACACCCCAAAACACACACAAACAATAATGACAACATTTTTGGATAAAAGAAACCCCCCCTCGAAATTGTTTAAAATTTTTTTCTCCAAAAAAGAAAATTTAAAAAAAAAAAATTTTAAAGGAAAAGCAATTTCCCCCGTCCCCAGCTCGCGGAAAAAACATCATTCCGAGACGGGCCTTTCTGAAACCCTTTTGCTGGAGCCTGCTGAAAGATTTGTTGGGCCCACTTTTTTGGGAAACCCCAACGCAAAAAAAGTGGTTTTTAACGTGAGGGTGGTTTTCCCTGACATTTGGAAAGCACCCAAAAGGGTTCTTCACCCTTTTATAAGGGGGACGAGTGGGGGTTTGGGAAAAATTGGTCTTTTATGGGAATCGGCGCTGAAATTTCCTTTTTTCGGCCCACCAGGGGCAGTGGTTCAAAACTCCCCAAGGGTGGGCGGATTTCAAAGAGTAAAACCAAACCCCCGGCCCTTTCCCCCTCCTTGAGCAGTAATCAGATCATTTTAGGGATTTTTCCCCCAAATACCCTTCCACGCCCCTTTGCGCCTAGTTTTGGGGAAGCCAAGCGATTGCCCCGGGTTCCCCCCATGTCGGTTTTTCCTAATGTTGTTTTTAAAAATTTGTAAAGAAGAACCCGGGGTCGAAAAGCGTCGTGTTTTTTTCTGGGGATTTTTTTTGGTGTCCAGGGGTTTTGGCGGATGTATTTTTTCATTGCTTGGGGTGGTTTGTTTCAATGTTCCGTTTCAGTCCCGCCTTTTTTGAAGCTCAAGTCTTCTTTATTTTGAAGGGAGCAGATAGGAAAAGTTGGAATAAGTATAAAAAGATGAAAATAACATTGGTTATGATAATGAAAAAAATTTTTTAATAATAAAAAAAGGTAATTTATGATAAAAATAAAAAAGATAAATTAAAAACAAAAATTTGATGTAATAATAATAATAGAAAAAGAATTTGAACGATTGGAAAAAAGGGTTTAAAAAGCAAATTTAAAGCAAAAGGGACTAATACTAGAAAAAATTTGAGTATGATGTAATAGTAATGTTGCTGATGAAACTTAAAAACTTTATATCATAACATCCAAACATCATCATAAAAAAACATCATCATATCATTGTTTCTTTCGTAAAAAGAGAAAAAATTTTCATGTTAAGTTTCCCAACCCAAAAATGGTTTTCGTTTTAATGGGGATCCAAAAGTCCAAATGAAGTTGGCCAAATACATGTCGAATATGCGTAAAGTAGTGACGCCATTAATTAAAGGTCTATAGGTCACTTAAACAACCCCGAAAAAATTTTGGTGTTTTTGTTTAGGGTTTTTGTTTTGTTTTTTTTTTTTTTTTTTTTCTTTCTAACCCCCTTCCTTTCCCCCCTTTTCTTCTCTCCTCTCTTCCTCCTCCTCCTCCTCTTCTCCCCCCTCTCTCCTCCCCCTCTCCCCCTTTCCCCCCCTCCCCCCTTTCTCTCCTCCCCTCTCCCCCTTTTTCCACCCCTCCTCTTTTCCCTTTTTTTTAACCCCCATCACCATATACATTTGGTTAAACCCAAAAATGATGTGAAGATGATGTATTTACCTTTAATGAAAAAAGTGTTAAAAAACGAGTAAGGTTTAGGTCATCTTGATCCTTGGGTAACCCGCACCCCGGATAGGAATGGGGAAATAATCCCGTGTGTGTGGGGTTTGAGGTGTGTGTTTTTGTGTTTTGGTTTTGGGGGGTGTTGTGTGTGTGTGCCCCTGGTGTGTGTGTGTCATGGGTGTAGGGGGGAAAAATTTTGTATTAGTCCGTCACCATATTGGGAAATTTCAGACGTCAAAAAAACTTTTTTTTTACCCTTTTGAATATTATCATAAAAAAAAGAGGGCGATGTGGTTTTCATGGGAAAAAAAAAAAAGGATAGTGAATTTTAGGACAGTAACTAAGGAAAAAATTTAAAAAAAAAAATTTTAAAAAAATCTAACTTACGATTATGATTAAAAAATGTTCCTTAATTGGGGAAAATTCCCCAAAAGGGTTTTCCCCTTTAAATTTTAAAAAGAGAAAAATGGAACGAAAATTTTAAAAAATCAAACACTTTAAAACATGCCCAGTGCCCCGGGACTTTTGGTTTTAACACCCTTTAAAAAAGGGGTTTTGTTAGTTTCCCAAAAAAAAAAATCACCCTGTTGAAAATGAAAGATCCCCGGGGGGGCCTACCCCACTTAAAAATTTTTGGGAATACTTGGTACTGGGGAAAAAAAAATAAAAGTCTAAAAATCAGGGTGGAAAAACCCGGGCGGCCCAAACGACACAAAGTTTGACAAGTTTGCTGACGAGGTTTGATGAGGAAAAATTTTATTGCCCCCAAATCCCTCTCGAAAAATAGAAATAATTTCCCCTTTTATGATAAAGGACAATCAAACCTTTAAAAAACCAAAAATATTTTTTTGTCCCCCCTTTTCTGCCCCTATCTCTTGATCATTAAAAAAAAGAAGGGGTGTGCGATGGGAAACCCCAAAAAATACAAACTTAAATTTCCATTTATGTAAAAAAAACTGAAAATGTACTTAATTCTCAAATAATAAATTCCCCCTCTTTTTGTTTTTCAAAACAATCCCAAAATTTTTAATAATGACGTAATCAACACCAAAAAAGGATATTTTAAAAATTGAAGGCAAAGGAAAATTAAAAAATTTAATGCCCTCAGGGCCGCACTAGTTCAGCTGTAAAAAGGGAAAAGCCCTTAACCCAAATAAATGATTTTTCGGTTTGAAATTTGGAATTACAAAACCCCTTCCCCCATACCATCATCAAAAAACGAAACCGTGTGTATACTTTCAAATAGTTTTGTAAACTTTTTCCATGTCAAATTTTTATAGATGGGTGTAAAAACATGGGGGGAAAAACGCTTTTTTAAAATCGAAGAAAAAAACTGTTTAATGTTTACTTCCGTTGTTCCCAAAGGGGGGGACCCGGCGGGAAAAACCCGACGCGAAGCGCACCTATGGGTCAATTTTTTGGGTGAATTTAAAAAAGTCTGGGAAAAATTGAACCCAAGCGTCCCCTAAAAAATTTTAATTTTTTTGTTTCATTTTTTCGAAAAATCAATGCGGATCGTGTTTTTAAAACCTTTTCAAGGGCGTCCACCCCAAACCGTTCACTACATATTTTACAGAAAATTATTTTCCTTTTTCATCAAGTGGCAAAAAAGGGCCCGTTTTTAATTTAAACTTTAGAGGATTTTTAAAAATTTTCACAGGGCACCCCGGGCCCCCCAAAATTTTTCAGCCTTTTCGTAATTCTTTGAAGTTTCTTTTTAAAGCGATCGCCCAAAACAGAAAAGAAACTTCCCCGTCCCTAAGTCCCAAACTTGATCGTACAAAAATGGTTGCTAAAAGCCCCAAAACTTTAGGATCCTGTCCCCCATGGAGAATGACCCGGGCAAATTTTTTTTGAAAAAACAAACTTTTAAAAATGCTTTAGAAAAAAATTTAGCAATTTTTTTTTTTTTTTCCTTTTTGGGTTTGGTGTAAATAGGGCCCCCTAAAAATTTTACTTCAAGTTTTAAAAGAAATTTCCCCTCCCCCCAGGGAAAGAATATAGGCAGGTTTAAAAATTGGGTTTTTATCCTTGTTAAAGAGAAAAAAAATTTGCTTTTCAACAAAAATTGAAAACCCCTTTCAAATGCATATAACTATTTAATTTATCCAGTCGTGTGAAGACTTTTGAATAAAATTTTTTGTGAGTAAATTTTTTTTCTTTTTTTTTAAAATAAAAAAATTTAAACCATATTGCAAGTTCCCATATTAAATTGGGTTTTAGAAAAAAATTTTATATCTATATGATTAACATTTAAACCGGGGAAATTATACAACCTTTAAACCCCCTTTTAATCTGAAGGATGGAAAAGGGACCCTTGGTATTATGAAAAAAATTAAAAATATTTTACATTTAAATTTTAAAAGGGGAAAAAAGAAACCTTTGGTTTTAATTTATTTTAATATGGGTTTTGGCCCACCACCCCTTCTTTTTGGCTTTCCCCAAAAAATCCCCAAAAAAGGGGACCCAAAAAAAAACCCTTTTTTTTTTAAAATCTGGTTTTCTTAATTTGAAAATAGTTAAAACGGTTTGGGAACAAAATTTTTTCTTTCCTTTTTTAAAAGAATTTATGTGAAGGGGAAAAAAACCTTTTTTAAAACCAATTAAAAGGGAAAAAAATTTTTATTTTTTCCAAAATTTTTATATTTAGACTTTTCCCGGGGAAATGGGGTAAAAAGGGAAGGGCCCCCAGACCCCGGGGTTCCCGCTTTAGAAAGAGTCAAAAAGAGTCTTCCTTTCGGGAATTTGTCCCCCCATTCCCCCCAAATTTGTTAAATAAATTTTTTTAAATGACTATCCCGTTTTTTGGTAAATGGTTTTTAACTTTGTGGTTTAAAAATCCCCCTCCAAACCAAACCGGGAAAACCCTTTTTTTTTTCCCAACCCGGAAAAGCATTTTCCCGACTTCCTGTAAAGAAATTGATACATTTATGTACAAAATTTTTGTTTGGTACAGGATCTCTATAGTTTTTCAGTAAATTTTTTTCCCTTTTAATCTAAAAACTTTTGCTAGTAGGCAAACATTCCTTTCAACCATTTTAACGGGACATAATTTCAAATTCCTCAGCCTTTTTTTGTGTGGTGTGTCCTTTTTTTGTTTTTTCACTGTGTTTTGGGGTGTGTCACCCGTGGGGTGTGTCACTGGTGTGTTTCCCCCTGTGTGTGTGTGTCCCCGTGTGTTTCCCCTGTGGTTGAGTTGTGGGTTGTCAAGTTGGGGAGTGTGTGTGCACTGTGTTAAAGTGTGTTTACCCGTGTGTTCATGTGTTTGTGTCAAAATGTGTGTGTGTGTGTGGGCACTGTGTTTGTGTGTCACTGTGTGTGTGTGTGTGTGTGTGTGTGTGTGGGGTGTTGTTTTGGGGGTGTGTTGGTGCGTTTGGTTGTGTGTGTGTGTGTGCGTTTTGGGGTGTGGTGTTTGTGTTGGTGGGGTCACTTTTGTTTGTGTGGGGTGGGGTCACTTTTGTGTTTTGTCTGTGTGTGTGTTTTGTGTGTGTGTGTGTGTGTGTGTGTGTCATGTGTGTGTGTGTGTGTGTGTGTGTGTGGGTGGTGTGTGTGTGTGTGTGTGTGTGTGTGACTGTGTGTGTTTTGTGTGTGTGTGTGTGTGTTGTGTGTGTGTTGTGCTGTGTGTGTGTGTGTGTGTGTGTGTGTGTGTGTGTGTGGTGTGTGTGTGTGTGTGTGCACTGGGGTGTGTGTGTGTGTGTGTGTGGTGTGTGTGTGTGTGTGTGTGTGTGTGTGTGTGTGTGTGTGTGTGTCACTGTGTGTGTGTGTGTGCACGTGTTCCATACCCGGCATTGCACACCGGAAGGACTCTCGGCAGGAACCATCACCACCGCCCACTACTCTCCTTCAAACATGAATTCTCTCCCTTTGTGGACTCTTTTCCTGCTAAGCTCAAAGTGAAGCCAACTGGAAAGCACGTTGATGTTCCCTAGAAATGCAGATAAAACAGGCGGACTGTGGACTTCGCCTCACTAACTGCATTGACGATCTAGCATGACCGGGAACGCGAAAGAAGAAAAAAAAAAAAACAAACAAACACACACATTTTTGTAATTGGCACATCTGTTGTTTATTAAGTTAAACGAAGCTGACCTTCATATCTGGCAGAAAGAAACTGGATTTCCAAGGGAGGTTATCTTGTGGTAGTTTGTACTGCGACCTCCTAACGAAAACCCTGTTAGGTAAAGTCCCCTTGGGGGGGGGGGGGGGGGGGGGGGGGGGGGGGGGCTTTTCTCGGTGGTGGGGGTTTCTGGCGTGTGTTGTCACCGGTTCGGTGTCGTGTCAGTGGCGACGTTCCGAGGAAGGTGAAGGTTATCCTTCGTCGTTGTCTTTTCTCCTCGCCTGCCGCCACGCGCATTCCTTTCCGCGCCTGCAGCGCGTGTCCCCGCGGAGTCGGCTCTGTCAGGTGTTGCGTCGCAGGAATTGCCCCCTGACGGAGATTTTGACCCCTCCACCCCACCACCACCACACTTTGATCTCGTACCTTCTGTCTCTCCTTTGCTTCTTCTGGGTGATGTATGCCTTGCTGAGAAAATCGATTGCTACAGGGAGAAAACGAGGAGGAGGAGGAGGTGGAAGAGGAGGTGGAGACGAAGAAGAAAAAGAAGACATGAAGTAAGTAACTAGCATCCTGTAGTACTAATTTACCTCTGTTCAAAGGAGCAGTTATGTCCCTTGATATCTTAATGGAGTGTACCTGCGCGTGCCTGTACCCATCGTCAACACAGCGCAGGCCTCCAAGGGTGGTACAGGACTGCTCTAAAGGCGGGTGAAGACAGTGCTTCTCTGGGTCCTCCCCAGCACCTTCGGGTGTTTCTTTTTCTTTTCTTCTTTTTCTTCTAGTGTATAGTAGTAGCTAGTAGTCGTAGTGTAGTAGTAGTAGTAGTAGTGTAGTAGTAGTAGTGGAAAGAAGAAGAGAAGAAGAAAGAAGAAGAACAACAACAACAACTAACAACAACAACACAACAACAACAACACAACACAACAACAACAAACGGAACTGTAGTCGTTCTAAAGGAATGAGAGGTTTTCTCGATAAAAAGGATCGACCCATTTACTGCAAGTTAGGGCGTTGTATGTCTTTCCTACACAAGTTAGGAGTGTGGGGTTGTGTAAATACATTTTAGATTATTCTGACAAACAAAAGGCCTTCGTGTTTCATTCATCGTCATTTTGCGGTCAGTGTGAACGAAAGTGATTGCTCTTTCTCCTTTCCGTTGTCCTGAATCTCAAAATCCCCAAATTCGAACTGAAACCTATGCAAATCTTCTTTCTGCTTCAGGCCGTTTCTTAAAACACCCCCTATCTTTGCTAGTTCAACTCTCTGTCTCTCTTCAGGCACTATAAACAGCCCTCTCACCTATCAGTAGCGTTCTTTCTTCCTTTCTTGCCCATCAAATTGATTTTTGAGACTGTGTGTGTGTGTGTGTGGTGTGTTTTGGGGGTGTGTGTGTTTTGTGGGGTGACGTGGTGTGTGCACGTCGTGCTGTTGTGTACTGTTTGAGACAGTGTGTGTGGGATCGCGTGTTGGTGTGTTTGTGTGGGGGTGTGTGTGTGGGGGGGGGGGGGGGGGGGGGGGGGGGGGGGGGGGGGGGGGGGGATGTCAATTTCACCCTTGTTTGTAGATGCATGGTACTTATTGCAATTTCATCTCTTATGGTTTCATTTATGTTCTTTTTAATTAAATTATTTATTTGTACCTTTTCTGTATTTGTAAGCCTTAGGGCTTATTATGTAAGATTAAGCGCCATAAATAACATTATTATTGTTTTTGTTTTTTTATCTTGGCTCAAGAGCACCCAAGAGGTCGAAACGCGTCGTATTATGTCTTGGTAATCTGTTTTTTTTTCCCTTTTGTCCGCCTGAATAATGATAATTTCTCTTCCAAATGTATTTCTTTTTGACGTTTGAACGAGTTGAACGAGTGGCCTGCTTTTCTGACGTTTCACAGAGTTGAACGAGTGGCCTGCCCCTCTGTTTGACGTTTCACAGAGTTGAACGAGTGGCCTGCTCTCTGTTTGACGTTTCACAAGTTGCGTACTTGTGTTTGTTTGTGTCACTGCTTTGGCTAGCTTCTGTTTGAATTTCACGGAATCGGACTACTTTCGTTTTTGGTGATTCACTGAAGATAGTCCCTTCGTCTTCGGTTTCTCGCAGTTTTTTGCACGCTTTCGGTTTGATGTTTTTTCTCATTGGGCCTAATTTCCGGTAGTCACGGTTCACCCGGCTAAGGGTGACCAATGACGTAGCATGGGAAGGGGAAAAACCCGCAAGTACCTGACCTCAAGGCACAAACCAAAACACAGGCAAGAGATAGACAAACCACAACATTTATTCACATTAAATGATTATGATGAGAGATGAAGAGGCGGGGCCCTAACTAACTAAACAGAACTTTGATGATACTAAATCTCCCACCCTAGCCCAATACAGCACCCAAGAGACCTAAACCCCAACCTACCCCACACTACAAAAGCCCACAGGGAAAGGGGAAATGTGTAAAATAAACAATCACATAAGGTAAAAAAAAAAAAAAACAGTCTTAAAATATCTATTAGAAACACAACACAATGGCCTGTCGAAAAAAAAAAAAACCAACAACAACAAAACCTCAAAAAAAACAACAACAACATATTCCAGCCAGTTCATTTCTTTGATACACTTGTCTGCTCTTGTCTTTTTTCTGTCTTCTTGGGCTACCTTGAGTCTAGCACTCCCACCCACAAACCCTCGACTCACGCACGCCCTCACTGCAGTCGCCTCATGATGTCCAGACAGGCGAGGAAGTGCCAACGTCACATCGGGACCCCCCGGGACCCCTAGGCAGCAGGCTGTGTTGTCTCGCCAACAGAGCAAGGTCAGGGCGGGGACGAACAGGAGGTAAAGGGGGCAGTTTGAAGACCCGGGAAAAGGGCGGAAGGAGAAGGAAAAGGGAAAAGTGCACAACCACTCGTGCCAAAGAGGACGAAGACGACGGGTCACCCACTGGGAGAAAAACAGCCATGCAGACCGACCCCCCAGGAAGATGTCGCCCCCAGTCTGACCCTCCTGTCCTCTATCCCTCTCCAGCTTCTTTTCCGGGGTCCTCCTCAGTCTTCTTTAAGGGTTTTTTTTCGTCTTCTCTCCCTGGTTTTTCTTTCTTCTTTCCTTCGGCCCTCCAGATGAAAAGATGATGTGGGGGGTTTAAAACAAAAGGAAGGTGATGAATAAACTCCAGCAAGATGACGAGTCTTGCTCCAGTGGGCTGACTGCCCACTCCAGTTTATATCTAGAATACAGGGACGAGGCCCCCTCCAACAAAAGACAATGAAGAAAAAAAACGAGATGAAAGACCACCCCCCAAATCAGAGTGCCAGAACTCACCCCAAGCCCAACTTTTGTCCACCTTCCAATAGTGACGTACGAGCGAGAAAAAATGGTGAACAAAAAAGAATGGGACGCACGTGCAAAGACAGTGCACAGCGAGGGGTGGGGGGAAATGGCAAGTGACTGCCCCAAAATCATCGAGCATGTTGCCCCAAGATTGGTCCCCTTTTAAAAAAAATGGGCATATAGGGTAAAAAAATAGGGAAAAAACCCCCTCGCAAGGGGTGGAAAAAGAAAGGTCACGCTTGCGCGTGACATCCGTTTAATGTTTTAACTCATTTGGCCTAGTTCTGTTCGATATTTTACCTCATTTGGCCTAGTTTCCGTTTTATGTTTTACTCATTTGGCCTAGTTTCGTTCGACCTTTTACTCATTTGGGCCCAACTCTGTTCGATCTTTTACTCATTCGACCTAGTTTCCGCTCGATGTTTTACTCATTTGGCCTAGTTTCCGTTCGAAAGTTTTACTCATTTGGCCTAGTTTTTCCGTTTGATGTTTTACTTATTTGGCCTAGTTTCTGTCGATCTTTTACTCATTTTTGGGCCCAGTTTTTGTTCGATCTTTTTACTCATTTGGCCTAGTATCTGTTCGATCTTTTTACTCATTTGGCCTAGTTTCTGTTCGATGGCCTAGTTTCCGTTCGATGTTTTACTCATTTGGCTTTGTTTCGTTTTGATTTTTACTCATTTGGTCTAGTTTTTCGTTCGAGTTTTACTCACTTTGGGCCCAGTTGCTGTTGGGGGGTTTTTCTCCACTTGGCCTAGTTGCTGTTTGATGTTTCTTTTAGTTGGCCCCCAAAAGACTGCTTTATACTTCCCTGTGTTTGTTTTTTTTCCACTGCATGTAACTGGACAGGACGCACGTCTTGGAAAGTCGTAGTCTCTGTGTGTGTGACTGCCCCTTTTCTGCAGTGTTTTGGGTCGTAGTCTCTGTGTGTGACATCCTGTTGCTGAGTGTTTCGGGGCGTATCTCTGTGTGGGACATGTCTTCTACTGCAGTGTTTCAGGGCGTAGTCCTTGTTGACATGCCTGCTGCTGCAGTGTTTTAGGTCGTAGTCTCTGTGTGTGACATGCCTGTTTCTGCAGTGTTTCGGGTCCGGGGAAGGTCCTGTCTGTTGTGACTGCCTTTTTTGCTGCAGGTTTCGGGGCGTAGTCTCTGTGTGTGACATGCCTTTGCTGCAGTGTTCGGTCGTATCTCTGTGTGTGACATGCCTTTGCTGCAGTGTTTCGGGTCGTAGTCTCTGTGTGTGGGCATGCCTGTTCTGCAGTGTTTCGGGTCGTAGTCTCTGTGTGTGACATGCCGGGTGCGCAGTGTTTCGGGTCGTAGTCTCTGTGGTGAACATGCCTTGTTGCTGCAGTGTTTCAGGATGTTAACCCAAAACGTAAACTGTATGTTGCATAGTAAGTGTTGCGATAATAATGCACAACCAATGGTAATGTTTGATAATAATAATAATAATGGCACAACCAATAGAAGTGTTTTGATAATAATGGGGCAACCAAAAAGTAAGTGTTGTGATAATAATGGCACAACCAATAGTAAGTGTTGTTTAAAAAATGGCATACACCAACAGTAAGTGTTTTGAAATAAAGGGACAACAAAAGTAAGTGTTGTGGGAATTTAAAGGGACAACAAATGGTAAATGTTGTGATATTAATGGCACAGCCAACAGTAAATGGTTGTGAAAAATAATGGCACAACCAATAGTAATGTTGTGATAATTTAAAGGCACAGCCAAAGTAAGTGTGTGATAAAAAGGCACAACCTATAGTAAGTTGTGGTGATAAATGGCACAACCAATATAAGTGTTGTGATAATAATGGCACAGCCAATAGTAATGTTGTGATAATAATGACTCAGCCAATAGTAGGTGTGTGATAAAATGGCACAGCCAATGTAAATGTTGGATAATAATGGCACACCAATAGTTAGTTTTGGGTTAAAAAGGGCACACCCAATTAATGTGGATAATAAGGGCACACCAAATATAAGTGTTCGAAAAAATGGAAAAAAACCAACTGTAAGTTTTTGGGATAATTGGCACACCCAATAGTAAGTTTGTGATAATAATGCACAGCCAAATAATTTGGAAATAAGGGCAAGCCAAAAGAAAAGTGTTTGAAAAAAGGGCCAAACCAACGAAGTGTTGTAAAAAATGGCACACCCAATAAAATTTGTGATAAAATGGCCCAGCCATCCCAGCACAGGTCACTCAAGTTGGCCATCCGGGGGCTGAGCTAAAGGGTAAACTCTGCAAGTCGACCCGCGAGCCCCTTTCTTAACTCCTCTCATCTAGTCATTATTATTTATAACCCTCTTTAAAATCAGGCGTGTGGTTTTTAAAACTTGCTGGGATTGTAGGTAGATACACAGTCCGCACAGTGACGCCTCATTAGAAACTGAAACATGTTATTTGGCAATATATGTTAACGATGATCGGTGACAATCTTTTGTGTGTGTGTTGTGGGGTGTGTGTTGTGTGGTTGTGTGTGTGTGTTGGGGGTGTGTGTGGGGGCGCACGCGCTCGCGCGCGTGTTGTGTGTGTTGGGTTTGTGTGGTTTTTGGGGGGTTGTTGTGTGTGTGTGCAGGGGCATTTCATTTAGAATTTTAATGCATGGTTCATAGACAGACTGGAAAAAATCATTTAAAAACAATGGGTTTTATTTGTTTATTCTTGCTTACTGACTTTGTGGGTGTCTTTTTTAGGGGTTTCATACAGGGGGGAAGGATGACTGTGTGGGTTCTTTCATTAGGGGTTTAAACGTCCAGTGGGGGGATGATACTTTTGTCTTTTCATTAGGGGTTAATCTACCACTCAAGTTGAAAATGACCATGATACCCTTTTTCTGTGCAGCCTACATTTGCACGGTAAAGGGGAAAAATACAAATTTTCCGTGCGGGGCCCTTTCACACTAGTAATTTTGCATCGTTACACCACGCGCGCGCAACAAACCACATACACACACACCCACAAAAACCCACACACACGCACGCACCACCACGGCGCGCCACGCCGCACCACGCACCCGCGCGCGCCCCCCCCCCCCCCACACCACCACACACCCCACACACACACGAAAACCCCCCCCCCCCCCACACACACACCACACACACACACACACAAAACACACAAAAAAAAAAAAACACCCCCACCCCCCCCTTCCCCCCC
>CM031622.1:58077530-58081668 GCA_018398815.1 Conus ventricosus | reverse complement strand
TCTTTCCGCTTTGATTCTGAGCGATAGTGGTAGTTGGCTTTGTTGCGAGTGCAGCGCGATGTCAGTCAGACAGGGTGGGACATCAAGCCATTTCCTTGTGAACTTGTTGATTTTGGCTTCCATTGCCTCCACTGTGCTGATGCAGATGTCGTATATCATCAGAGGCCATAGGAGCTTTGGTATCAGCATGAACTGCAGACACCAGTAACAACAGGTGTGTGTAATGGTTTAAAACGTCAGAAAATGGAATATCTTCATTCAAAACAATATTGAGGAAGTTAGTAAAACTTTTTTTTTTAACATTTAATCAATGTGAAAAGAGGTTTAAGGAGATGCTGAGACAGTTCTTGTTTGTTAGGTTGACTAATTGGTTTCTTTTTTGCTTGTTTTGATATCAAACATTAAGGTTTTTTCCAACTAGAAAAAAAGAAAGAAATGATACCATTTGATTTGGAGGCAGTGCTACAAGGTTTGATGAAAGAAAATGAAGAAAATAAAGCAATAAGAAGAAACATTTCACACCAACTCTCTCTCTCTCTCTCTCTCTCTCTCTCTCTCTCTCTCTCTCTCTCTCTCTCTCTCTCTCTCTCTCTCTCTCTCTCTCTCTCAACAATTTTATCTGAATCGTAAATTGTATATGGCCATCATCGATTCTAAGAAAAGATTTGATTTTGTTAATAGAAGTATAATTTGGTCTTTTTTGTTAAAAGATAGTTGAGTCTTTTTTGTTGTTGTTAAAAATGGTATTCATGGAAAGATGCATACCTGTATCATATGGTCTTTTTGGGGGTTAAAAGATGGTATTCATGGAAAGATGCATACCTATATCATTAACACCTGTGACTGTGTAAAGGCAAGGGTGTGATGTGCGGCTACTTTAATAGATTAGATTGATTGTACATCTGGTGTTTAGGAGGGTGATGTTTGTAGCCCAGTTTTGTTTTCTTTATTTATGAATAAGCTGACGTCCGAAATAATTAACTCTGGAAGACATGATGCCCATTTTATAAGTGATGCTATGCAGACATTGATCTATACTGCTTTTGCTCATGACGTTGCATTAATATCAGAGACAGTACCAGGCCTCCAAAGTCAGTTCAATAGTTGGCCAAGGGCAGCTGATTCATTCCAGCTGAGAGTAAATATGAATAAGAGGAACATGCTTATTTTCAGAAAGGGCGTTTACCTCTGTACTAGAGGAAAAAACGTACATATAATGCGATTAATACACCTGTTGTAAATGTATAAAAGAAACCTGGATATATATTTCACTTTTGCATGTAAAATATATTGCTCACAGAACCAAAAATGCGTTGCTATGTATTATGAAGGAGTTGTGGGTGCTGAACAATGAATCTGTTGGCTTGTTTTTGAAATTGTTTGGTGCTCAAATCTTGCCAGTTACAATATAGGGGCCGAACTATGGGGTCTTGATACTGCAGCTGCCATATGTGAAAAGACCCACCTGTTTGCTTTGGAAACGTTTTGGGGTGTATCACCACCAACACCAAATGATCCTATGTGCAGTGAGACTGACAGATATTCCATATACTTGCACCCCGCTGTTAAATATGTCAAGTACTGAAAAAACTCACTCAAATGGCTGAACATAGTTTGGCTCATACAGCATATAAAATGCTGGTAGATCTAGATAATATATAATAATAATATATTACAACATTAATGGAAACTAATAATGAAGGTAAAAGGCTTTTAGCCTATAACATTTCTGTGATTCTGTGATAGATAATACAAAGAACAACTGGGTGTTACATGTTAGAGCGAAAGTTTATGAATATGGTTTCGGGCACGTTTGGCGTAACCATGAACAATTTTGTTCGCACATTCAAAGAAAGTTTGACTGGCTGTATATGGTAAGACTGGAATTTTCATGTTCAAAATAGTAACAGATTTAGATTGTATAGAAAATTTAACTATACTGAGAGGCAAAGAAAACGCAATTCCATTGTCAACTGACAATTTTATTGAAATGAAACAAACACACATCAAAGCAAATACGTGTGACAAAAGTGCGACCACTGTACATTAGTTTGCCTATAACAGGTGCACATTCGCCTGAAGTGAAGCCCATTTAGGCGCGACAGAAGGAATACACTGTCAATATCTGGTGTGTCCCCCTTGAGCACGAACACAAGCTTGCAAACGTCGGGGCATTGAAGCGCACAAACGACGGATGATACGGATCGGTATCACGTTCCAGTGATGCTGCAATGCTTGGGTGAGCTCAGCAACGGTAGTTGGGGGATTCTGCTGACCTTGCACACGTCGTCCAAGTTCGTCACACAAATGTTCAATGGGATTCATGTCTGGGGACACGGAGGGCCACTGCATGACATCCACATTGCTGTCCCGAAGGAAATTTTGTGTGAGAACGGCTGTGTGGGGTCGAGCATTGTCCTGCTGAAACACTAGTCTGTTGCCACCATGCTGTCTCCAGAGAGGAAGAAGAACTGGCTCAAGAACAGTGTCAATATAACGCCTTGCCGTCAAGTTGCCTGGCACAAACTCCGATCGAAATTGAGCATTTATGGCACCCCAGACCATTACCCCTCCACCCCATAACGATCTCGCTCAATGACACAGGGTTGCGCAAAACGTTCACCCTGACGTCGATACACACGATCACGGCCATCCGGGAAAGAGACATTGAACCGGGATTCATCCGAAAAAAACAACATTCCCCCAAACCCTGTTCCCCAGAAAGCCACCTGCAGCAGCCCATCGCTGGCGTGCTAGTCGATGGCGATGGGTTAAGATCTGACCTTGGTATGGTCGACGTGCCCGTAGCCCTGCTGCTGCCAGACGCCGACGCACGGTACGGCTGCTGATTGGTCTTTCTCTAGTCCCAATAGTGTTGCGGGCTGTTTGTGCAGCTGGCTGGAAACGATTCCGGAGGTGCTGCGTGACAATGTAGCGGTCCTGTCGTGCCGTCGTCACACGTTGGACGCCTGGGCGTGGACGGTCGTTTACACTTCCAGTGTTTTGGTGCCGAGTCGCAAGACGGGTTATGGTTGATGGGTGTACATTGAAATGTTGTGCGGCCCTGATGTGAGCAGTGCCTGCCCTCAGCATGCCAATGGCTTGATTTCTCTGGTCTGTAGTTAACCGCGGCATGGTGCGTACGAGTGTCAGTAAAACGCCAATGTGTGTTTTTATAGGGGACAGTCATGGGCTGTTTGCATGCAATCACAGTATGCCTGTGTTGCACGTGTTTTGCAGTTATCAGTAAAAGATGTGTTGGAGTGGTTTACTCATGACGTCATGAACCCAACTGTGCCTGTCAATACAGATCGTCGCAATACAACATACGCGTGCTAGGTTGCATGCCTCGTGCATAATTCACATTATTTTGGCTGAGGTGACATTTTTCGGGGACGAAATGGGGATTGCGTTTTCATTGCCTCTCAGTATATGTGCATTATCTCCCAACGTAAACGTCAATGTATATGGACAGGTATCCGGGGTTTATAATGACACAATTCAGAATTGGTGTGTCTGCTGTCTCTGTTCATCATTATCATCACAGACAAACAAATGGTTCTGATCTGTTGTGTCCATTATGTCGACAGTCAGGAAAAGATGAAGTGCGTTTTGCATCAACGCGTCTAGAATTGCAAAACAAGACACGAAAATCAATTTCACAGATTTTATATACAAGGCTTTCCTCGTTCAGGCTTGTCTTGTTAATGTAATCTAAGAATGAAAGCATTGCAAAACAGTCTGCAGTTGATTTATACAAAGCTTTCAAAAGGCGAGGCGTTTGTGCAATGTAATCATTATCATGAACTTGGTGGTGCGACTTTGTTTTGTCTCATGCATATCCTCCTTCTGACGGACTAAAGACTATAAGAATAAAACATCTGAGTCTCTCTCTCTCTCTCTCTCTCTCTCTCTCTCTCTCTCTCTCTCTCTCTCTCTCTCTCTTCTCTCTCAGAAACTCTAGGGTCTCACTTCTATGTCTGATTAATACCCTCAAGGTTTCACAACAATAGCGCTGAGTTATGCAATAGATGATTTCTTCTAGCCCAGGCTCTCCTTGATCAATCATGACAGAAAACATGCTAAACAATTTTTTTCAGTTGTTTGTATTTATCAAAGATCCGGTACTAGTTTCTTT
>CM031622.1:58035030-58075030 GCA_018398815.1 Conus ventricosus | reverse complement strand
GTGTGTGTGTGTGTGTGTGTGTGTGTGTGTGTATGCGCACGCGCGTGTGTTTGTGACCGACCCTGCTTTGGCTAGCCGTGTTGCTTACATGTAGGCCTACTTCATTGCGATCTCTTGTACGTGTGTGCATGTTCGTAGTGCCAGCAATGGTGGAGGCGTTTGCACACAACTTCAGTGAACACAAAAGACATGTAGATTTGTTGTGCCGTGTGTGCAGCGATCGTGTGCTTGGAAAGGTAAAAGATAAAGGAGTAAACGCTAGACTTTGTGTCAACTTCTTCAATGATTAATGCAGTATTTCAGTCAAGATATATACTGACTTCCATAAAAATAAACGCGAAAGCAAAACAAGCTGAAGGTTAGGGGCGAATTTTATTGGTCACAATTGTACAGAGTGGAAGCGAGAATTCAACGTGATTTGATTCATTACACCGGCAATGTGTGAAAATGTCATCAGCAATATGTCTTTGTGTGGAAAATCCAAGGTCACGTGACAAACCAGCTTGAAGTCCTAATACCGTGTGTGGCCACCATTTGCGTGGACAACTGCTTGACACCTGCGGCTCATTGAGTGGACCAGGTGGTTGATGCGTCCCCTTGGCACACCAGCCCACACATGGACGATGGCCTGGTGAAGTTGAGCCGCTGTTGCTGGTCGTGGACGCAGGAGGTCCAACCGTCTGCCAAGTTCATCCCAAAAATGTTCTATTGGGTTTAAATCGGGACCGAGGGCTGGCCAGGGCAGCACATTGACGTTGTTATGCTGAAGAAATTGCTGGGTGGCCCTGGCTGTGTATGGTCTTGCATTGTCCTATTGGAATGTCCAGTTTGGGTGTTGCGCAAAAAAAGGAACGACATGGGGTCTGAGCACCTGGTTGATGTAGCGCTGTGCATTGACACCCTGTCCGCGACCAGGACCAATGTTCTGAAAGATGACTGGTCCTATGGCGTGGTTAATGCCAATTGCACCCCATATCATAACGTTCGGGCCTCCCCAGGGGTTCCGCTCTACCACACAGGAGTCAGCATAGCGTTCACCAGGTCGACGCCATATTCTGACACGACCGTCAGCCATGTCAATACAAAAACGGCTCTCATCTGAGAACAGTATGCATCCCCACTGCTGCCTGCGCCAGTTGATTCAGGCTTGTGCCCACTGCAGCCTGTCCTGCCGGTGTCTTGGTGTCAGTACCGGACCTCTGTGAGGACGCCTACATGCCAGCCCGTTCTCCTGAAGACGCCGCCGCACAGTGTTGAGGCTGATTCGTTGCTGGAGATTCCCAGGCACCTGTCGAGCAGTGTTAGCAGCTGTTTGGCGCCTGTCCCACAGATGGGTTCGAACAAAATGGCGATCCTCTCTTGGTGTGGTGACCCGAGGACGGCCTGGCCGGGGACGATCATCAGTGGTACCAGTGACTCGCATGCGGTGCTGCAGACGATAGATGGTTGAGATGTGGACGTTAAAGATGCTGGCGACCTGCCTGGCATCCACACCAGCCTCCAGATGGCCTAGAGCACGATTGCGTTCCTCTGCTCGTAGTCTTGGCATCTCTGTAGCGCTCAGACGGCAAGTCGTTATCTGAACCTTGTAGCGCGGCTTTATAAAGGCTGCATGCCTGCGTACTTGTCGCTGGTTAACTTTGCTCTGCATGGTGTGCACGTGCCTCACATGCAGCAACCAGTTTGCCATTTTTGTTGACCCTCCAATGCCGGGAATGATGTGTTGCTCAAACAATTTTTTCACTGCACGTGAGTCTTGGACCCAAACAACTTGCCACAATGGTTCAATATTGTATATTCACCCCTTTTCACCCGAAAAATAGCCTTTTAATTTTTCGCGTTTTTTATGGAAGTCAGTATATGTCTGGTGATGAAGAAGGCAAACAGTCCAAGTGTATTTGCATAAAATGCTACCATAAACTGAAAAAAACGAGACACATGTCAGCACATTCTCAATGTTATACTACAAAAGAAAATGCTGCTCATGACATAGAGAGAATGTCAGAAATCTGGACAACTTTCTATCCAGATCTTTCTTTGAGTCAGTGTACATCGTGTCGGTTCTTTCAATCAGCCGGCCTTCTTGGTCGTTGGAAAACAAAGAAAAGCCGACCCGTCAAAAGATCTGCTCAAGAATGTTTAGATCAGTCTGATCTGTGCTTGCACACAGATGAAAGTGTGTTATCATTTTCTCCATCGGTATCGACCCCCGTGAAGAAGCCTAGAACATTCTCTACACAAACCTCACCAGTCATAGCTAGCACATCCAACTCGGCACTTGAATGTGTTGACATATCAGATGTATGCTTGGATACTGATGAAAGTGTGCCGACGTCAGTTTGTCAGTCACCTTCGACCCCCAAACGTTTGCGGATGTGCTTGCGCACATGTGTGCGCACTCGCGTGTGTCTGTGTGTGCCAGTTTGTAATTCAAATTAAAGTAGGTGTGGGGTTGAAATAGATTTCAATGTGTGTGTGTGTGTGTGTGTGTGTGTGTATATATATATATATATACTGCTGAACAATTAAACAGTGGGAGAAAACAAGTGCAAGTTAACAATTCTCTCTCTCTCTCTCTCTCTCTCTCTCTCTCCAGTCGTGAGTAGGCTCACCATGAAGATGAAAATGCAACAATATTTTGCATTGGTATGTGTATATGTGACGTCAGTTTCAAATGATTTGAACGGGCAAAGTACAAGGTCAAGTAGGAAGAATTTTATTGTTCATAACTGACATCTGCATGTGTGGCATGCTAAAATCTTGCTTTACTAAAAGCATGGTGTCGCTGTGATAGAATCAGTATCGGCATGCTTCACAAGCACGTAGAGCACACAGATAAACAAGCAAAACATACTTAGGCCGTGGTTGGGAAACCGCCGTCGTGTTCCCAGTGAAGCTGACCAGTGCCGACAGTGCTCTGTTTGGGCCCACTACCAGCTGTCAGGTAGGCGTACCGCGAATAGTTTTCTGTCAGTTTTAAAGAAAAGATATGCATGTCCAATATGTCTGAGTTTGAGCGTGATAGATTAGGGAACGCATGCTCTCCACTGAGTTGAACTTTCATTTCACTTTGTGTGTGTTCGTTTGTCTGTTTCAATCGTGTTTTGTTGGCAAATATTTGTGGTGCTTGCCAGCAATGCGTATGAAAGAAGACCCATTCATGTTTGGTATCGTTCTGTCAGTCAGTCAAAGACCCCACAATGCAGTGACATCGAACACCACATTTCGCTGCATTCGGGCGCAAAGAATTAATGAAGAAACAATTATCTTCATCAGTAATGACCTGCCTTTCCTTCAATCCAAGTTATTGGCAATGGTGAAGCAATGCACACATTCTTGAGAGAGCTTGGACTGTGGAGGGCAGAACGCATTGCACCTGGAATCGACAGCCAGGGTCTCCCAACGCTTAGACGACCTCTATGGTAAATGAGAGTCCCGATGGTCTGTTTAAAATGTGGACGTCAATGACTCTCTCACCTTTTGCCAGTGTGCCTTGTACAGCCCATCAGGGCGTTACTGGACAGAGAGGCAGACTGTGGATTTCACTGCAGGAGTGATGTTTTCCTTCCGTTTGTACAGAGCGACTGAATATAATCAGAAAACAGTTTTACTAAAAGATTCTACGCTTAATTCAGAATGCGCTATCTGTGAACTTCGTTTTCACCGCAAATAACGGCGACAGTTGTTATCTGGCCCTTAGAATGTACTGTAGGATCCAAACAAGCGTTTTGTGGAGTGAACATGTTCGCGACAGTGACAATTCAAAAGATATTGTGAAGATGTGATAGTTCTGCTGTTTCTAATGGCTGTTTTGCTCTCTTGATTCGAAATGTGACTGAGGTTGTGTATATGGAGGGGTTTGAGAACAATGGGCTACAGATGATTGTGACCGGGGCAGACGTGAAGGAAATGAAGGTGCTGACAATTCTCTGACTCTTCTCACTCACACATTGTTTGAAGAAGACAAGCTTACATCCTTTTCTTGGAGAATGTGTAAATATGAAAACAGTTTGAAATGTACTCACGACACAGAACAGTCTGTTGGGCAGTGCTGTCGTCTTCCAGAAAGGGCAAGCAGTATGAGACAGAAAAATATTGTATGTAAAAACGTCAACGGCCAGGCAACAAACAAACCAAAAGATGTGTGCGTGAGCGTTTGTGTGAGTGTGACATCAACATTGGTGGTATACGTGATGGCTGTACTGTTCACTATATCACTATCTTAAGTGCTGAGCCTGCGTGATTAAGAAACCAGGAAGCACTAGGAAGCTCTATTCAGCAAACTTTGAGGCGCAATAACGGAAGACGAATTTGATGTCTTACCCCAAATGTGCATGGGATAAAGCGTAAACTATTAAATCTTGATTTCCGAAACCTTAGAACCTTATCATGTTGCTATAAACTGAAATCAAAATAGACGATTACAGTACTGTGGACCTTCTTGGTGTCGTTCCTTTCGTTATAAGAATAGGTCATAGATAAAAAATATCGGGCGGGGAGGAGGGGAGTGTTAACTTAGTATTTGATCAAACGTTGCTTTAGGGCGTGTAATTGAGGCGTATCAGAGAGAAATCAAACATCGAAACCACGCTCAGTTGTCGTTTTTGACTTTGTTCTTCTTGATTTGGACAGTGATATGTCTTTTTCTGAAATGAATCGTGATCATCAGGGATCCGGGAATAGTGGTGTTTATTTTTGGTTGTGTTCGATTTTCTCATTCGTTTTGTCAGGAAGGAAAGAAAAAAAGACGAAAAAGAATATCTGAAGAAATCACGACACCAAAAGCTTAATCCCACAACAATGCAGACTTATCCGAGCTTGGGACATTCCATGCTTGATAGACTGCCTTTGACAGAAAAAAAAAATAACTAGAATGTCTGCACTAATACGCAGGTTGGCGAATACATTTTCTGGACAATACGTTTGAGATAAGAAATTGGTTTTGGACAGGAATGTTGACATTATACGTGAGAACGTTAAAATCATCCATAAAAATGCCAAAACATTTTTATCAGTCTGCAAAAACGGAGAAAACCTCATGTCCGTTCAAATATCATTACCCATCCCTATCACCTATCCTGAAGTTTTGAAGACCGTTAAGGGGGCCCAGAAGACTTCACAACCAGCTTCCCCCACTCCTCGCGGTTCTCAGACGTTGTGAGGGCAGATGCGGAGTGTGAGGCCAGTCCATTCACTGACATTGTCCTCAAGTCTCTTTCTCTGTCCTCCTCTCCTTCTGCCTCCTCGCACTGTCCCTTATAGAATGGTTTTGGCAAATCGTGTTGATCTTGATACATGACCATACCATCTCATTTTCCTTATTTTCACCGTGAGCAACGGATCTTCGTATGCTCCAATGGCTTGCCTTAATCTGATCTGGACCTCCAAGCTGGTAATATGTTTTTTATGAGATGCCAAGGATCTTGCGAAAGTATCTCATCTTTAATGCCTGAATCCTTCCTTTAAGTACATCTGTCAGAGTGCACGTCTCACAAGCATAAAGAAATATGACAAAGACAAAGGAGCACATCAGTATGGTCTTGGAACTGATTGGAATCATATAAACTTATGGTAGCTGCTGCACTGAATCCTTGTTCTCTGTTCCATACATGCGACAGTATGGAAAACCAAGTGTGAGATGCAAACGAGTTTTGTATGATGTGGTGAATGCATGCGGTAAAATGTGGTGATGCCGAAGTTGGTGTACAAGAGCTCTATGATGATAAATGAAATATGTGACAGGTGGGACAATTCTAAATGACAGCAACGACTTAACAAAACACTTCAACTATGGGAACGCCGTCTTAGGACGATGAGGATCAAATTAAACGTACTGAAAACTTTTGTCCAGCGTTCAATTCACTTTTGAAATTCCTGACCTAGAAATCACGAGTATATGTGAATGAACAGGCGCGTGCATTTACTTCATCATGGGAGCAAGAGTTACCCTACTTGTTCGTTATTCACTGTTTACTGTCCACTGCCATATTTCAGATTTCCTGACTTACCAATTAAACGAGACTATATGTACTTCCCACTGTTCATCCGTGTGTTTGTTTGCGCACATTCAAGATCAAAAAGGTTTTGCCAGTCTTGAACACATGTTAATGTGTGTTTATCCATTTCTCCAGATGTCGTTGCTGTGTAGAGGTGTCATGTGCAAGTTCCACAGGCAACCAAGGGATATCCTTTGGGGGGATGTTTCCTTGCTTGTTCTATGTGCTCTGTGTTGTCATTTCTGAAGGTGATTCAGTGTCGTGAGCAACATTCGTTTGGAGTTTTGGGAGTGTATGTAATTCATCATGGTAGCAAGAGATCCTACGTGTTCGTTATTTTTGGGATGAGCTGTTAAAGGTCCAGTCTTCATAACCTGTTAGTCGTAGGGTCAGTGAACTGTCAGGATATCCGATGCTTATTTTGGCCTCTTGACACTACAAAAAAAGAAGTAAATAAGTGTATCGTAAGTGGACGTTTAGCTGAACGCGAAAGTGTGTAAGAGCAGGTCTGCTGCGCTATGAAGAACAAATGAGTTGGAAAAGAAGTGTAAGGACACATGTAAATATTCTCCTGGAGTTTGCTAAGTGTTTCACAACTAGTTTTTCATTTGGTCAGGCGAGCAAAGCGGAGTAACTCGACTGCCAGACAAAAGGAACAAAACGCTTACAAAACATATCTGTTTGCCAGTGCCATGGCTGACACAAGATGACTGGTTTCACCGGTGGAAGTGTACTTGTGGATCCGTGTTGCTCCAGGACGTTTTAGACGACGGTTGTGTCTGTGGTTGATAAGCTGTGTTACATGTCTGTGTCAGTGCGTAGATGGTCTTGTTCAGGTGTTGAAGAGTGTTTATGCATGCACATTAAATTGTGTTCTATGTCTTTATGCAAATGTCTGCTTCTATTCATGCCTTTGTGTTTCTAAACATATTTTAGTCTTGTGTGTCGTAAAAACGATATAGCTTAAAACACAGCACTGTTCTCCATGTTTCCACACCATATAGAGGTATACTTCCCTCGTATGTGCCCTTGTTGTTGCTGGTTCGTACGTACTTATGTAAGTTAATGTTCGTACAAAGACATGCATGTGCTTGAACATTCATCCACGCGCTTTCGCATTTACAAAACATGCGTGTACAGATGCATGTAAATTTACACGGATACACACAGAAGCACACACACACACACACACACACACACACACACACACACACACACACACACACACACACACACACACAAACACACACACACACACACACACACACACACACACACACACACACACACCACACACACACACACACACACACACACACACACACACACACACACACACACACACGTTTATAAGATTTCCGTTTTATTTCTTTTAGTGGTCAGTCATCAATTCTGATCTTGTTTGACGGAGAGAACTATAAAAGGGGCATTCTGGCTCAACCGGTCTCAACCAGTTTCGACCGGTTGACTCCAGAATGCCCCTTTTATAGTTCTCTGACAAGTAAGACTTCAACAACTAATTTACTAAACTTTCCAGAGAGTAACGTAGGGGAAAGCAGCAGTGGCTGAACACACCCCATAGAGTAACATAGGGAAAAGCAACAGTCGCTGAACACACCCCATACACAAACGGTGGAGCAGGTAAGCCTTTAATTGCTAATTGTCGACCTGCCTAAGGAATCCGCACTATCAGAATACTGCTGAGGTCCGTTATTAGAAAGACGGATCATTTTTAACTAATGCTATTGTTCAAGCGCGGTTGTCATGTCACGTGAGCGGATTTGTTTGTCTAGCGACGAGGCTTTGCCGGCACATTCACATTTTGAGTTTATTGATGAGAGGTGTGTTGTGCAGGTGTGTGTGATTTCTGTGATTTCTGTGATCAGGGAAGACTTGTGTGTTTTTCATGTCGCAAAGAGTTAGCTCAGGAAGTTTTTGAATCACAAGTAGCACATCAAAAACTTTTAGATTTCTCTCAACAATCAACTAGTTTAATACTTTCTGAAGGCATGGCTCAACAAAGATGGAGTGAAGAACAACTTGGGATCATTGAGGAACATATATTTTATCATAACAATTATGTTGATGTATTGAATAGAATAAAAAGAGAAGGACCATCAGAAAGTAGGAAACTACTTAGTTTTCCATCCCCACCCAAAAGAAAACTGTCATCTTTGTATGGGGAGCAGGTGAAGAAGCGAAAGGTTACAATGGCACCAGAAGAACTCCATCATTACTTGCAATCAAAAGAGGTTGATGTGAGTAAAACAGTTAGGAAAGAAGTTTTCTTTTTCATCTCGGAGGCAATACTGTCTTCATCCGCTGCTATTGAAAAGCTGAAGGAGGGATACAGGCAAATACAAAGACAGGAGGCAACCAGCATGTGTTTTAACCTTCAGTATGGTTCTCTTCTGGAATTATGTTTTAAACTCTTTCGGGAAGAAAAGGAACAGGGAATTCACAAATTAAAGTGGGAAGAGTGGTTGCGGGATAATATTGGCATCTCACCATCTTATTCATGTAAACTGAGAGAGATGGCTCGCCTGCTGAAACCATACTTTGGTAGGTTTTTTACTGTCGGCCTGTCCTTCATTGAAATCTACTCTCTGAGAAAAGATTTGAAGGTAATGTTTGAAAGTAGTGAGGAGATCAGAAAATATTGGTCTTCTTCCATGCAAGAATCACTACAAATCCACACACAATCCTCGCAAGAGCTTCCAACAGAAAACACTCAGCTGTGAGCCAGCTCTCCACCCTGGAGAGGTAAAAGGTCAACAGTCACGGTTGAACAGAGCTCTCCACCCTGGAGAGGTAAAAGGTCAACTAGTTGCTGACATTGTCACTCCTGCTCCCACGATTTTGTATATAGAGTGAAATGACGTTTGTGCTGCTACCTGCTTTACTGCTTCGATTCAACGTCCTGTTTCAACTTTTTTGGCTGCCTTTTTAGGCGGCCACAGAGTGTACTTTATTCAACTGTCTTGTTTATTAAATCAAGCTTTTGATAAATGCACTTGGTGGCTGCTTTGAATAATCTTCAGTTGATAGAGAGGCCGACAACCGCCTTGAATTTACGGCGCTCAAGCGCGAACCATAAAACCCCTTCACATTTCTCCATGCACACACACGCATGCACACCCCTGCCCCACCCCACCCTGCCACCCCGCCCTGCCCAACCCCACCCCACGCATGCACACACTCAAGTTACTTCTAAGTTCTTAACTCAAGTCACCCCAAGTCACTTCTAAGTTCTTACTCAAGTCACCCCAAGTTCTTAATTAAGTTCTTAATTAAGTTCTTAATTAAGTTACTTCAAGTTCTTAATAAGTTCTTGATCAAGTCGCCTTAAGTTCTTACTCAAGTCACCTCAAGATTGTAATTAAGTCATCCTCTAAGTACAACCAAGATCTTATTCAAGTTATCTTATAATTATAAAAAAAAACACAATACAATCTATGTTTTTATCTTAAATAGTAGATGTCTAACATAGTACACACACGCTTCAAAAAACGCGTCATTGTTGAGGATGTCTTGCTCAGCGTCTTTGGCGTGAGATCGGTTAGCATAGATCTTAATGAAGTAGAGAACGGGGAAACACGGATTCAAGCTCACCCGCTCTCAACCGGTCTTAACCGGTTTCGAGCGGCCGACCTTGAATCCGTTGTTTCCCGTTCTCTGCCAAGTAAGACTTCAACAACGAATTAAAAATAATAATCCATCACACATTCTCTTTTAATAACCAAAAAATAACTGCCTACAAACAAACATATTGTGTAGGATTGTCCGTTTTCAATACTAATTTACTAACTTTTCAGATTTTTAATTTTTGCTTAATCCTGTGTTTTTCCTGATCATTTTCAATAACATCATTTTCGCGCAAACATTCATCAATGAGTCTCTGTCTTTCATGTGAAATAGAACTACAGTCTTTAACTGTTTCTCTAAAGTCTTTTAAAACGGAGTTATATTTTTGACATAAAATCCACACACTTATCCATCATGTCTTCCGCTGAAAGCCAGCTTTGACAAAGTGTTTCTCTTTTTAACTATATCTTTTTCTGCCGAACAGTCATCTATAATAAGAGTGTCTGCGTTCCTTCAAACACTTTATAAAAGTATTCTAAACACTCACTCAGTTTAGTGCTAGGATTAACTAAATATACGTCATTGTCTGTCCATATAAACCTTTTATCATGATATGCTTTGTTCCTTTTAAGTGTTGGACAGAAAATCACAATATGATCAAAATTATAGCGATAAATGTTTGTAATAAGTCTAGGACAAATATTGTTTTTCCACAACCAGTCTGCCCACAAATCATTGAACAATGAGGGGATTTTATCATAAAGTTTAACTGCTCCATAGTTTTATAACAGATTTAATCTAATCCAGTTATTATTTTTATCATACTCCGTCAAAAACTTGTTCAGTATATAAAACCTATGAGGCCTAAATGTGTAAGATTAATCCAATTCAGTTCTGTTAAGATTGTTTCTTTTTAAGTCAACATTGTTTTTGTTGCTTGTTGTTATGATTTTAATATCCTCGCCATTGTGAAGAACGACGATGGTAACTTTAAGACGTTTAACGCCCTAAGTTTTGCCAGCAAAAATTTTTAATTTTCCTTTTATAAGGTCATTATAAGGGCCCAAAAAACCCCAAACCCTTCCAAATCTTTAAAGACAGAAATTTCAAATATTTTTGGGAACGTGTCCCCTAATTTTTGTTTGGGAAAAAAGAACTGAAAATTTTGTAGAAGCTTTTTTTAAAAAACCGTTTCTTTTCTGTGGGGGTTGTTCTTTTTTTTTCCCATAGGGTTTTAAATTTCAATTTTTTTCCCGGTTTGTCGTCGGCATAAGACTTACATGAAAAGGGGCCCAGAGTTTAATTGCTTTTCTAAAAATTTTTTTTGACGGTAAAATATGAAAATTTGGGCTTATAAATTAAAATTTTTATGTCCCTTTCAAAATTTAGGGGTTTTTAAGTGCCATTTAAAGGTCAGTTTTTCGAATATTTTATATTCTTTTTACTGGCCCAACATTATTTCCCTTTTGTTTGGCAGTTTTCATTTTTGGGAAAAATTTTTGGGTGGGGGAACCCCTTTTTGCGTTTATAATCCCCTCTTTAGTGACCAAAACCTTCAAAGCGCCTTTTCTCCCCGGGGGGGGTTTTTTTTTGGGGTTTCCAAAGTCCGAAAACACTGCAAGGTCTTTTAATTCTAAAGTTATACCCCTAAACAGGCGCTAATGAAACCCCCTGTTTTTTGGCCCACGCGACATGTTTTAGTACAAGGGTTTTATTTTTTTCCAAAACAATGGGCGGGTTATCACTTTTAAAGATTTTCCCCTTTTTTTGTTTTTATTTTTATATTAAATGATCGCCCCTCCCCCAAAACTAATTTTTTAAAACTGTAAATTAGGAATTGTTAATTTCAAAATCGCAATATAAAGTTTTCCCCTGATGGGAGCCTTTAAAAAGTTGAGGGTTTCCCCATCATAAAATTTTTTATCAGTGCTTAGTTCGTCCCAAATAAAATTGAAATTTGCAAGATCGACGGGTTTTTCCTCCCTCATAAGTAGTTTTTTTTGGGCTGCAACTCAAAAAACAAAGAAGGGGCCCCGGTTTCGGCAGTTGTAATGCCAAACATTTTAGCACCCTTTTTAAAAAAATTTATTACCCTACTTTTTCCCTTCTTCAGGTTTAAAAAGGGTCAAATTTTTTTTTAGTTTTCATTGTTAATTTTGGGGAGTAAGGGCCCAAAGTTATTCATTGCTTCTTTTAGGAGAAAACCCCGTAATAACCATCGGGTAGGGTTTTTAACTGCAAACCAATTGTCCTCTATTTTTAACTTTTTAAATTTTATTTTCTCCTTGGTTTTTTGCTTAATTAAACCAAACACTTTGTAAAAATATTTCATGGAGCGCGCCCCTTTTCGGTTCCGCAATTGTTATCAATGGGCATTTTCCCAAAAAACAAAGGACGGTCTTGATTTGGGTTTTTTGGTTTAAAAAAAAATTTTTTGAACAAAAAAAAAATGAGCGCGTTAAATATACAAAAGTTTAAAAAATTATTCTGTTGGGCCGCACTAAAATCTTAAAAAAAAGCAATTGACACCCTGGGGGGGAAAAAATTTCGGGGACTCAGCCCTTGATCCCTTTTTCAAAAAAAAGGGGTATCCATTAAAGCAGATATTTTTAACCCCCCTTTTAAAAAAAGGGAACTACATGAAAAAGTGTGGTTTGGGTCACCGATGCAGTTTTATCAAAACCATTTTAAATTTTGCGGGTTTTTTGTGCTTTCAAGGGTGGGGATGTCGTTATGCTAAATCATTAAAATATCCTAACCCTTTGGTTGGGTTTCAGTGAAATAGTTTTATTTCTATTAAAAATTTTAGACGTATTTTGACTGAATGCAAGCCCCATTACCAAATGCCAAAATTTAATCCATTCAGAACCAAAATAGACTTAAAGGGTTTTTGAAAGAATCTGTAAAAAATTAAAAAAATATTAACATCAAGACAGACTTGGGAAAAAAAGGGTGGATCTTAATCTTTGGTTTTAGGCCCCCCTTTATTGGGGGGGCTTGCACAAAAAAGGTATAACAAGGGTTTGGAAAATTTTTACACAACTTTCTTTTCGGGCCACAGGCTTTCCCCTAGGGTCCATAAGCAAGGCAAAAAAAAGCATGACAACATTTTTTAGACATTTCTAAGGGCCAAACCCAAAAGCGGGAAACAGAAACGAATAAATGACCAAAATTCGTATTACGTTTGGGGGGGTTTGTGGTTAAAGGACAAAACAAAAAGACGAATAATTTTTGACCCTTTTTAAACGGCTTTAATGAAAAAAAAAATATTAGAAAATTTAGGGGGAGCCTTTAATTCTACAGTTTGTTTTAAATTTTCAAGTTTAAAAAGGTACCAATTTTTTTACAATACGCAAGATCAAAAGTAATTTGTGTTGGCACTGGTTTATACATGCTACCCTTTTGACCTCAACTCAGGTTTGGAACAATAAAAAACTACAAAAATGAAATTCTTGTTTCAAGGGGAAAAGAACGAAAGGTTTTTTCAAAACGACATAAAACTGAGCCCCGTAATAATTTCAAGCTTTAAAAAAACAAAGACCCCCCAAGAATAAGCCAACCAACCCCCTGGGCCCCAAAACCCGAAGACCGTTTAAGACGCGGCTCCCGTTCGCGGGGACCCTGAAAAAAGAAAAGACAGGGGGGCTTTTTTTGGGGGGGGGGGAAAACGGGGGCCCAGGGTTACTTGGGCCCTTTTTCTTACTAAAGGGGTAACCCAACTATTAAAGAACAATGTCCTAGGTGCTCGGGCCCTAAAGCCAACTACTTTTCTTGCAGTAACAAAAGCCAGCTAACCAAAACCCCCCTAAAATTTTCCCGGTAAAGGTCTATAGCTTTCTACTAATTTTTTTTTAAAAAACTGGGGAAGATGATCAACTGTTTTTTTAAACCCCCATTTATCAGGCGGCGGATGGGGCGATGGAGGGGGGAGGCAAATGGGCCCTTTTACCACCGCCGCCTTTTAAAAAGCCAAAACCAGTGTGCTTATTTCAAATCCCCAAGGGTGGGTTTTTAAAAGCTTGCTAATGGTGACTCCCCGCCTCTAAAAAGTGTTCGTATTTGTTTTTGCTACGTTTTGTCTTTTATATAAAATTCTTTGGATAGTTTCCCCTTTTTCCCGCTCACTTAGTTCCTAATTGTTCTCGGTTAGTAACAAAAATTTAGCTTGCTGATCTTCTTGTTTAAATCTTTTAGTCTTTTGGGTTATTTTTTTTAAAATCATGCCCCAAGTTGGCGTCACAGCCTCAAAAGAGTTTTTCTTTTTTCCCCTTTTTATATTTCCCATCTAGTTTTTCCCCATTTTTTCTAAATTGTTGTTAATTTGCCTCTGATGTTTCTCAAAGCATGATCAAGGCCGCTATTTCCCGCATAGGAAAAGGGGAAACTTTTTTTGTTTTTTAAAAATGTTTTTTTGAAAAACTGGGTTTTTGCTTTTATTCATTTAAATTTTTTCATCTGCTGATTGATTTAATTTTTAATTTTCCCTGTTTTGTATTTTTGGTTTGCTGTTGGGAGTTCCTGCAGGTGTTTGAAAAATTTTTTTGGGAAAAGAACCCTATCTAATTTTTGGGTTTTGAAAAAGCCAAGGGATTTTGTTCGCTTTACACTGAGCCTTTGTCCCAATTTTACTTTTTTTTAAAAAATTTGATGAGTCCCGGTTTTTTTTGTAAGCTGAAAAGTTGTCCCTTGGGCGCTCCTCACAAACAAAAAAATCATCTTTTTCTTCCCAAATTAATTTGGGTCTTAAAATTTGGGAGGGTTTTTGACCTTCCCTTTTGGTTTAAAAAGATCTGACCTTACTTTCTGTTTTAAATTTACGCCGGGGAATGAGGGCGCCGGGGGAGTGTTTTAAAGGGGTCATTTTACTCATGTCGCCCGGATCAAAATCTATAATCCCTTTATCTTTCAAAAACCCGCCATGTTTTTTTAATAAAAATTTTTTATTTTGTTTTTTAAAAAAATGTCACCAAACAAAATGGGTCGATTCTTGACCCCTAGAAAGCTGAAAGAGCCCTTTGGGGTGAAGGGGGAAAAAAGCGGAATATTTTCTGTTCCAAATTTAAACCGTTACCAAATTTATTCCCGATCAAAATTTTTACTGTTAAATTTCCAGGGCCTTGGGCAGATGAATGATTGTGCCAGGCTCGCGCAACCCTTTCTTTAAAAAAGAACTCAATCAGAAAAAAGTCCCAAAAAGGGCAGTTTTTTTCCAGAATTAGGACGGGCAATCGTTTAAAAAAATTTCTATAAAAAATTGAGGGGCAAGAAAAATTTTTTTTTACCCCAATTTCAGACATATTTTTAACCTATTCTGATCTATGGCTAACCGAGAATGAAAGGGCCGATCTTGCGTTTCAAGGAATAGATAATGAAGAAGCACTAAAACATAGAATAGGCGCTGGAGATGCTAATAAAGCCGGCAAAAAGTATGTGGCTGTAAATTTTGCGTATGGTAATCGCTTTTCCATTCCCTTAGATTTTGAGTTGTTAAAAGCGCATGCGCCATACTTTCAAGGAGCATTAAAAGACAGATTGTCATATGAACTAACTTTTAATGAATACAAACGGGTTATTAGATCAACAGACACTGAAGCAAAGTACAGCATTTCTGACATCTCGTTAGAGTTTGACGTTGTTAGCAACCCTAATTTAGCAAGGCTGATTGAGCAACAATATCAGGCAAAATTAGCAATATATTACGATAGAGTGATTCATCATACAACAATCCCAGAAGCAAGGCCGACGCTATATGGAATTTTAGTTTTAGCGTCTCAGCAAGATCGCTTAAAGGTTTATTTTATTGCTGTGTGAAGATGAAGAACCATTTGAAAGAGGAAGTGAAAAGTTTATTAATCCTAAAATAACGAAGTACAATGTTCGATTGAGGGCAGTCCTAACCAAATCTACGCTAGCGGGCTTAAACCTTATCACCATTTTGACGAAATAAGAAAATTGTTTGGGGGTGGGAGGTGTAGAAATCCAACAGTTGACCTTGTTCTAAAGATCTACACCTTCACAATGTTAGACTCGATGATTATTTAACAACGAAATACGGCTTATGATTGACCTAAGGTCGACAGAGGATAATCAGTTGCATGGAAGGGGGAGAACGGTTAGAGACGTAATAAACATTCAAATTGATAAAGAAAAAGATGGCGATAAACCAGTTAATGCACATTTGTTTTTAATATATGATGCGCAGCTGAATATTCAAGATAACAGATTAAAAGATATACAATACTAAATTATTTTTTTTTTTTTTAAAAAGCATGTCTGTTCAGGTTTATCCAAATGTGCCTGCAGCGCCAGAGTTGCCAAAAGAAGGGATAGTAGAAAGCCCTAACATAAAAACCTTCAGATTAACCAACATTACACAAATGCAACAAAAACTAGAGCAAGCCCTTTCAAAATACAGCAAAACCAAACGAAGGTATTCTGCTGCCTGTAATGCTGTTACATATGTTAATATGGAGCATCAACTGTAAGTGCCCTATCGGCAGGAACAGAGTGTGGTCTTTTAGCAACGGGCATAGGCCACCCCCAGCTTTACCTCTAGGTGGTTTGTCTTTAGCTCTCGGTGTGTGTTCATTAGCTGTAAGTGCGGCCGGCAAAAAATTAAAAACTAAACCCCAAAAGCACACAGCTATGGTTCAACTAATAACGGCTAAACTTAGCTCGTTTAAACTGACAATAAATAAAGCGCTTGTTGACTCAAACATCACGGATGAAGAATTAATCGTTTACGGGCCCGATTTTGATGACTACAAAAGACAAAAGTTTGATCTTCAAAGAAAGGCGAGGACAACTTTTCTCAACAGCCAGACGCCGAGCAGATAAAAAGGAATGTTTAAAAAAAAAGTAAACGAGACATTAAACTCTGTTCTAAACAGCTCACAGTAACAACATCGAAGGGTGTTTATACTTTAGTTAATGAGTCCAAGCAAAAAAAGACCGTTGATATTGATTCTGATTAATTATTTTTTTTTAATTTAAATAATATTTTGAGTTAGAAAAGAAACTCAACATGGATAAGATATATGAAGGACAGACGAATTGTTTGAAGGAATGCTTGAGAGAGAGCGTTTATCAAGAGCACTGAATGATATTGATTTAGAAGTCATTGACCCAACAAACGTACAGGCAAGTGTTGTTCATGCTATTTCTCAAGTTCCAGGCAAACTAACAATAGACCGCCAGTTAAAGTAATGTTAGCTGTTTTAATTGACTATGTAACAATAAATGAAGAAAATCTAGAAGTCTGGGTCTCGACTAAAACAACAGACTATTCTTTCTCGTAATGACTTAACACCCGGTTGGGCAGACGAACTGCTTACACAGTTTGACGCTGCCGCTGAAGAAGCCAAAATGAGAGGCTCTGGTTGGTCAGAGGGCGAAGTCTTAGAGATCAGATTAAAACAGTCTAAGTATGCACCGATTGTAGGCAAGGCTTACATTCCGCTGCCCCCAGCATTGGTAGCGAAAAAAGCAGTTCTAAAACATAAAGAATTCAGACAACAAATGTTTCATGTGGTGTGTTCTTGCAAGGCTGCATTATATCCGCAAAAACGCAGAGAGAGTGTCTAACTATGAACCTTACAGCAATGATCTCAACTTTAGTGGGGTTGGGCCTTTCTGTTGGTATAGCCCAAATTGATCAGTTTGAAGAACAAAACAAACCAATAACTGTTAATGTCTACACATGGGATGAAGAAACAAATCTACAGCCGATTAAAGTGTCCAAGAACAGTCCAACGATTGGCGAGCCAGACAAAAATCATGTCGACTTACTTCTGATGTTTTCGCCAGCGGGGCTACCACATTACACATTGATACGAACAATGAGTAGATTATTGACGCATACTTCAAAGCAAAAAAATAAACAAGAATTCTGCAGAAAATGTTTAACAAGAATTCCATCTGTTCAAGCCGCGAGCGAACATAAGAAACATTGTATTGGCCCCGTTGACTGTAATACGGAACTAATTACGCCCCAGAAGGCAGTAAAGTTAGTTTTAAGAACTGGAAACGGCTGCAAACAAGTCCATACGTAGTTTACGCAGACTTCGAGTCGCTTATTGTTCCTTATGAAGGGCCAGCACCACAAAAAAGTCGAAAAACAGTCTTAATGAGTAATCATCAGATTTGTTCATTTGCCTTCATTATTGTTAGGTCGGATGGGGTCCATTCAGACCAAAATTATATAGAGGGTCTAATGCTGCAAAATACTTCTTAGAACGCATGCAGCAAGTGCGTAATGACTGTTCTAATAATCTGAATTTATCTGAAATCATAATGACTCCTGAAGATTTAACAGCAGTATGACTCAGCCACTCACTGTTGGATTTGCGGTTTAGAACTCAGTGAAGAAGCAACGAATCCGACAGTAAGAGACCATGATCACATTAGCGGAAAGTTCAGAGGAGCAGCGCACAGTAAATGCAATCTTCAACTAAAGTTTGATCCTAAGACATGGAAGCTGCCCATCTTCTTTCATAACTTGCGAGGTTACGACTCTCATCTTATAATGAAAGCAGTGGACGATGCCTTCAGGGTGTCATGCATTGCACAGTCATCAGAAAAGTACATGTGCTTTAATCTAAATAACATGTCTTTTTATGACTCTATGCAACACATGATGGGTTCATTAGAGTCACTGGCTATGTCCTTAAAGTCCTGCCCAATAACAGAAGAATATTTTGACTCAACTCTTGTTAGAAAGGGTGTTTACCCTTATGAGTACATGAACAGTTGGGAAAGGTTTGATGAAGATACACTTCCACCTAAAGGCGCGTTCTTTTCTAGTCTTAGAGGAAAGGACATCAGTGATTCTGATTACCAGCATGCTCAAGATGCGTGGCAGAAGCTAGAGTGTAAAACAATGGGAGACTATCATGACTCCTACTTGAGGGCTGATACATGTTTGTTGGCGGATATTTTTGAAAATTACAGAAAGACCTGCATGAAACATTATAGCCTGGATCCCGCGCATACATTTCTGCGCCCGGGATGAGCTGGGATGCTTTCTTAAAGTTTACTGGAGTACAGATTGATTTATTGTCAGATTTACCAATGATTCAGATGATTGAAAACGGATTGCGTGGAGGAATTAGTATGGCGTCGCATCATTACTGTAAAGCAAACAACAAATACCTAGATGATTATGATCCCAGTAAAAGGTCTAACTATCTCATGTATTTAGATGCAAACAATCTGTATGGTTGGGCTATGGCGCAATCACTTCCATTACGTAACTTTAAAATGAACACAGACGGCGGTACGAATAATATTCAAAAAGCATTAAAGTGGTTGAGCAGTTTGACGCCAGATCAACAGCGCGGTTTCATTCTAGAAGTTGACTTAGAATATCCTCAGGAACTCCATGACCTGCATAATGACTATCCATTAGCAGCAGAAAGTCTAAAGATGGATCCAAGAGAACCACCTAAACTTGTGCCTAAACTTCGAGGCAAAAAAATTATGTCTGTCATTACAGACTTCTGCAATTTTATTTAAGACATGGGTTGAAGTTGACAGCAGTTCATCGCATAATTGCTTTTGATCAAGAACAGTTCATGAAACCATACATCATGAAGAACACTGATCTTAGAACTAAATCCACAGATGCTTCAGAAAAAGACTTTTTCAAGCTGATGAACAACAGCTGTTTTGGAAAGACTATGGAGAATCCGCACAAGCGTAAAGATGTCAGATTAGTCACCAAAGAGAACGAAGCAATTAAGCTGACTTCAAAACCTAATTATCAGGACTTTAGAAGATTTCATGATCAGCTTTTTGGCATAATGATGAAAAAAAAGAAAGTCAAATTAGACAAACCTGTATTTATTGGGTTTACTGTTTTAGAATTATCAAAGCTTTTGATGTTAGAGTTTCTTTATGACTACTTTAAGCCCTCGTATCCTGAGTCCAGAGTACTTTACACAGATACAGACAGTTTTGTTATAGATATCCCTACTGAAGACATCTATAAAGACATGGAATTAGAAGTAGCTAAAGGGCATGCAGGATGGTATGACACGTCCGATTATCCTAAAGATTCGCCTTTGCATTCAATTACTAATAAGAAGGTTTTAGGAAAGATGAAGGATGAATTATCTGGAAAGGTGATCAAGGAGTTTGTTGGTTTAAGGTCAAAAATGTACAGTATTTCGAGCCAGGAGAAAATCATTAAGAAAGCAAAAGGAATATCTCGCAGTGTTGTGCAGTCAAACATATCACATGACAACTACAAAGAAGCATTGTTTGGCAATAAGACTTTTCATCGTGACAACGTAAAACTGCGATCTAATCTACATGAGATCAACACAACAGTTGTAACAAAGAAGTCGTTAGATAGAACAAACACAAAACGAGTATTTGTTAATCCAGAGTTTTCATATGCAATCGGGCACTGGAGGACCGCATAAACAGGGGGGTTTATATTTTTCATCAACTTTATATATAAGATCAATCATAGCTTCATCCAATTCATTAAATCTTTTCTCATGTTTGCTTGACGCGTTCGGATTTTTTTTATTATTTCAAGATATTCTTTTTCCCAATTTGGGGTTTGAGTTGTAGGTGATCTGGATGATTTAGCATGCATTGATTAATCCTCGAAAATGTTTCCTTAATAGCATTACACGCATGAAATGATTCCCGTATCATTTTCAAGGTCTCTTCCTTTACCATTCTTGTTTCATTCTGCGCTTCCTTCTGAGCTTCCATTTTTAAACTCAAATATATTTACGTAAATTAACTAAGCAACTGGAACTGTGTCTGGAGGGATTATCTGCAGTTCTTCTTTCACAAAAGATCTTTGAGGAGCTGGTTGTTTTGTTGTGTCAGTTTCTCGTAAATAATACACGGGCGGATTCATCTTTACAATTCTTTTTATTTCATACGGGTCAACACTCCAAACTGGATCGGTTGCCCTGATGCGAGTGTCCCCTTCTGCTTCTCCCGGTAAATAAAGGTACCTTACTTTTAAACCAAACGGTAATAGTTTGCTGGGTGTACTGGAGTCTTCAGCAACTTCTATTGTTTGTTTTTTGATTGCTTGTACTGGTTTTAACCCTTTAAATTCTTCATTATTCATTGCGCGCAAAACGAGGGCAGTCTTCTAACCCATTCTGTGTTGCGAGAATTGTCAATCAGCTCTCTGTGATACTGGTAGGAAAAAAGTCTTTCAGCTAACTGTTTGTTAAAGTTTTCAACTAAAGCCTGTGATCTGTGAACTCCTGGAATGCCTCTTTTGATGGTAACTCTATGTTTTAACAATAATTGATTCACTTGGCCTTTAAATTCTTTTCCATCATCGACTTGAATCATGCGAGGATAAGTTAGCGGGCCTCGTTGGTATATCAGTTGTATAGCAACAGCAACAGCAGAAGCACTCTTTTGTGTTAATGGTTCCGCATCTTTGTATCTTGAAGCTACGTCAATGACTGTAAGTGCGTACTTAAATCTTTTTCGTCTAATCGTATCAGAGGGTAAATATAGAAGGTCCATTTGATGGGTGTCATTCGGTATTGTATTCACAAAGTGTGGTCTCTGTATTCGTTTGGGCGCAGGTAAATAAATTTGCCAAATCGCTTGTTTAGATAACCATTCTTTTGCTGTTTGTTCACTGACTCCCGCTGCTTGGCTTAGCTTTTTAATTGCTGTGATGCCCTTCCAATATCCTTTGGGGAATAATAGATTTTGTTCATTTTTATTCAGCCAATATTATGCGCAACAAAATACACAACAGTCATACCAACGACAATAAACCCGATTTCTTGCATCTTTTGTTTTTCTGATGGTTGATAAAAGTCACTGAATTTTGGTGGGGGCAATGTTTCGATTGGTTTGCCTGTTACAAGATAATATTGTTTTATTGCTTGATCAACATCTTTAAATGTGTAAGCTGCATGCCCCTGTTTTTTCAGTGTGTTATTAATGAAATCTAACTGCTCAATTCTCTGCTTTTCATAGCGATCTTGTGCTGCAGCTAGTTGCTCCACAGCTTTGTTATGTCTTTTTTCTCTCGCCTTCATCTCGCAGTTTACTAAATGCGTAATTACTTCCACTAAAAGCGAGCGCATTAACCACAGCGCCGCCTATCATCATTACGAGTGAAGCCATTTTTATAAATGTATTTTTTTCTTACATATTTTATATTGTCCGGAATTATTCCTTGCTTAACTAGAAAATCTTTCGTAGCAAACGAAGCTGCAATGATAGCAATTAGCTTTGCTGAATCCCAAGTCTAGTTTGCCAAGATCTGCTGGTTTAATTCTTAACAAGCTTTTACCAAGCATTGAGTATCCTACACTTAGACCTCCAATAACAGCAGAATGGTATACAAGGTTAGCAACAGTTTTTCCGGTGCTCATTTTAAAAAATAAAATAATTATAATTTAATAAAAAACATGAACAGCGATGATCTGCTAGAGCTACAGAGAGGCCTAAACTGTCTTGGACTTACAAATGAAGAAGTTGATGACCAAGCTATTATGCCCAAAAGGAGAGGCTGTATTCTTTGGCAGCATGTGGAAAAACAAAACATTCCTCGGAAATGAATTCAGCATAGAACAGATTCAACAGATGTCACCACAAGACATTATAAAGTATCACAACAGGTATGAGGCGCAGCTGGGGTCGAGAATGGTAAAAAGTGTCGGACAAACGGTTCTTAGTTTGTACACTAAACTAGTCAGTAGATTTTGCTCCCATTGATTCTGAACAAGATCTTACGTATGATTTAACGCAAGATCCAGTTTTAACAAAGTCATTAGAGTCTCTAGGATGTGATTTATACTATAGATTTGGAACATTGTTATCGCCATTAATCATGGGATTAATAACTTTTAATCATATAGATTTTATTTCCCTTCAAAATGACCGAGCCAGAAAATCAGCAGAATCAGGTGGAGAAAGTAACCAAGCCAGAAAATCAGCAGAACCAGAAAACACTGAATCAGGCGGAGACCAGTGAAAAGCATCCTCATCCTGGGCGTGTTAAAGCAGGAAAAAAATTAGCAGAGTGGAACAGACAAAAAAAAAATAATGTTACAGAATATAACTTATCATGAAAACATAACGCCGCCAACGCCAGAACAAGTTGATTCAATGCCAGCTATAAAAACTCCATGTGATTCAAGGCCTACAGCACCAAAGCCTTCATGGTATATTGAACTTAAAACTGTTGCCATTTTTGGCGCCCTTGCTGCTGTGGGGGGCGGTTATTACGGTTATAAAATATATAAACAATGGCAGCCAAAACAAAAGCAATCAAAAAAATCTGAACCGCTAAATACAAAAAACAACAGCACGCCAGCACCGCCAATAACAAAAGATCATTTTGATCCTTTTCAGATGGAATAATATTTTAAGAACTTAATTTTAAATTTTTTTAATAAAAATAGATCATGGCGTATTATAAAATGATAAAGTCAATAAATAAAGACATGGAGTCTATAAAAGACATTTCCATAGACCAGAATTGTAATCAATGCGGTTGCTTAGGATGTAAGAACTTCATTAAGATCTATGCGGACCAATCTCGCGCAAAGACACTGAGCAAGACATCCTCAACGATGACGCGTTTTTTGAGGCGTGTGTGTACTATATTAGACACCTACTATTTAAGATAAAACATAGATTGTTTTTTGATAATTATAAGATAACTTGAATAAGAACTTGGTTGTACTTAAAGGACGACTTAATTACAATCTTGAGGTAACTTAATCAAGAACTTAATCAAGAACTTATTAAGAACTTGAAGTAACTTAATTAAAACTTAATTAAGTTCTTAATTAAGTTTTTAATTAAGAACTTGGGGTGACTTAATTAAAAACTTAATTAAGAACTTGGGGCGACTTGGGGTGGGAGTGTGTGTGGTGTACACAGAGCTTTATTATTTGTCATGTGTAACACCACTTGGCGCAAGACGTCTGAATAGACAGCCTTTGTATGTGAAGTGGAGCGTAGACAGCAAAGCGACGAAGCAGCAAAAAAAAGTCTGATCTTCTCACTGCTGATAACCTTTGACCGCTCTAGGGTGGAGCGCTGGATCTCTCAAACGGCTTGCCACTGTAACCTTTGAGCGCTCTAGGGTGGAGCGCTGGAAAACGGCTTGCTACTGTGACCTTTGACCGCTCTAGGGTGGAGCGCTGAAGAAACGGCTTGCCACTGTGACCTTTGACCGCTCTAGGGTGGAGCGCTGAAGAAACGGCTTGCCACTGTGACCTTTGACCGCTCTAGGGTGGAGCGCTAGTTCTCTCTCACTGCTGCGGACTTTGAGAGGAGTGTGTTTGGAGTTGCATTGGTTCTTGTACGGGAGTAGTCCAATAATTTCTAATCTCCTCACATGCTTGAAAACATTAAATACAAATCCTTCCTCATAGAGTAGACTTCTATGAAAGAAAGACTGACTGTAGAAAACCTTTTAGCATATGGATTCAACAAACGAGCAATCTCTCTTAGTTTGCAAGAATATGAAGGGCCTGCCGCTCTCAACTCATCCAAAGCACTAAGAAATTGTGCATGGTACTCAACATGCTCGTCAAGTATTGTCAGCTTAGAAATCTCCCACTGTCTTTGTTCTGCCATGATCAAAATGTTATATAAACAAAACCAAACCCGCACAAAACCCGGTAAATATCTTCTCACTACAACACACACACCTTCACGCCGCCAAGTAAAATGACAATACAAACCGGTCTTGCTAACGTGGCGGCCACCAAAGTGGGAGTGACACGTGACAGTCTAGAACATTCGCTAACGCGCCGCCAGGTGTGCTTTATTGATTTTTTGGTCGCAGTTGTAAGCAGGGCCGTGCGCTGTGTGAACGAAGCTCGCTCGTCTGCGCCAGCCGTAAATTAAGCGATCAGGTTTCAGCCTCGTGTCAGCCTGTCTGTTACATATAGTTTTGTAGGTAGAAATTAGTTAGAATAAGTGTGCGGATTTTATGTCAAAAATATAACTTAGTTTTAAAAGACAAGTAAGTTTTGTAAATTAGTATTAAAAACGGATAACCCTAACACAGTATGTCTGTTTGTAGATAATCGTTATTTTTTGGTTATTGAAGTCTTACTTGTCAGAGAACTGTAATATGCCGCTTCTAGGTCACTTTCGCCCGAAAACTGGTTTGTAATAGTTGGCGCCGCCCACTACCCCTTCCAAAAAGCACACGTCTCCAAAACTGGTTTGTGATTCAAGAAGTTCTATCTCTAATTCAGAAAAGATACTATCACGCAACATTGAAATAAAATCAAACCAACACAAACAACTGAAAACGTCTTCACACCACCACAGCACTGGGAGAAATGAACAACAAGTGCTGGGCGGAAATGTCGTCACTACTAATCAGCTGATTCTATCTAGTCTTGTGATTGGCCGGCCGTGGCATCAGCCCATCGCGTGATCCAAAAATTGTCATGTCCGGCCACGTAGTAAGTAATCGGATAGTGCAAAGTCCTTAGGTAGGCCGCAACTAGCAATTAAAAGCTTACCTGCCCCGGCAGAGCGGGGTCTTTGACACCCCCCTGACAGATTTGACATACGAAAAGAAGCCGACCTTTTCCCCAAGTTCGCCGGGGAAACAGACACCGTTTGAAATGAACGCGTTCGCACAGCTGCTTTCCCCTCTTTACTCTAGGAACGTGTTCAGCCGCGGCCTACTTTCCCCAACTTTTTTAGTTATTAAAGTTTACTTTCAGAGAACGGGGAAACAGGGTTTCAAGGTGGGCCCCCAAAAACCTTTTAAAACCGGTTGAGAGCGGGTGAGTTTAAACCCGTTTTTTCCCCTTTCCCGAAGTTCCTTACACGTAAGCAACCGCTTGATTAAAATTCGGTTTTAAGGAAAGTTTTTATAGACTCCATGTCTTTATTTACTGACTTCATCTTTTTTAAAAATATAATCCACAAACTTTTTATAAAAGAAACAAATTTTTTAAAATAAATCAAAACCCCATCTGTATTTTAGGATTGCAGTATTAAAAAGTTTATTGCATTATAAATGGATAAAATATGAACTTTTTTTTTTTGGGCGGTTCGGGCTTTTTGGTTTTCAGTTTCATATTTAGTGGTGGAGTTGCTCGGACTGTTTTGGGTTTTTGGGATTTTTGTTTATAATTTATAACCGTAAAACCACCCCCAGCAACAATGCCCCCCAAAATGCCCTTTAAGAAAATTTTGTGAAGATTTTTGGAAGGGTGCAGACAACCTAGTTTTTTGTTGTGGGTCCTGAACAACTTGTTCGGTATGAAACAACGGGCTGCGGTTCTTGCACTTTTTTGATTAATTTTTAATTATGTGATAGAATTTTAATTTGCTTGTTTGTTCCACTCTGCTAATCTTTTCCGATGCAAAAACGTCCAGGATGAGGATGCTTTTTACGGTTACTTTCTCCCCCGATTAAAAGTTTTCTGATTAAATGTTTCCTGATTCTGGTTTTTCCGCTCTTTCTTTGAAGGGGGAAAAAAACTTATTTAAAGTTATTAATCCCTTTTTTACGGGAAAAACCAAGTTCCAAACTGTAATATGATCACGCTTAAGACTCTAATGACTTTTTAAAACTGGATCTTGCGTTAAATCATACATAAATCTTGTTCAAAATCAAGGGGAGCAAATCGCATATTATGACAAACTAAAAAACCGCCCCCGAACTTTTTACCATTCTACCCCAGCTGCCCCCATACCTTTGTGAACTTTATAATTTCTTGGGTGACATCGTTAAATCTTTTCTATGCTAAAATTTCTTCGGGAAACTGTTTTTTTTTCCCATGCTCCCAAAGAAACAGCCTCTCCTTTTTAGGCATAATAGCTTGGTCTAAACTTCTCATTTGTAACCCAAGACAGTTTGGCCTCTCTGTAGCCTAGCAGATCACGCTTTTATGTTTTTTTTTTAATTATAATTTTTATTTTTTAAAATGACACGGAAAAAACTTTGCCAACCTTGAACCTTTCTGCGTTATTGGAGGGAAAAAGGTAGGATACCCCTGCTTGGTAAAAGCTTGTTAAAAAAAAAACCGGCAGTTTTGGCAAACTAGACTTTGAAGTTCGCAAAAGGGATTGCTGTTTTACAGTCTTTTGCTACAAAAGATTTTCTAGTTAAGCAAGGAAAAATTTTGAAAGTACAATATGTAAAATTAAAAAAAACTTTTAAAAAAAATGGTTCCCCTCGTAAGATGTGGGTGGCGTGTGGTGAATGCGCTTGCTTTTAGGGAAGAAATTACGCTTTTGTAAACACGGATGACGGAAAAGAGAAAAAGGCAAAACCCAAAAGCTATGGGGCAACTAGCTGCAGCACAAGACCATAAAAGCGAAAATTGAGCATTAATTTCATTAACGACACACTGGAAAACAGGGGCATGCGTTACCCATTTAAAGATGTTGATAAGCAAAAAAAAGAGTATTACTATAAGGGCAAACCAATTGAGACATTGCCCCCCCAAAAAATTCGTGACTTTTTCAACCAAGAAAAACAAAAGATGTAAAAAAAACCGTTTATTGTTTTTTGGCATGACCTTTGGGTTTTTGTTGCGCATAATATTGGTTGAATAAAAATGAACAAAATCTTTATCCCCAAAAAGGGAAATTTTGGAAGGGAATCACAGCAATTTAAAAAAGCAAGCGAAGCAGCGGTGTCGTAACAACAGAAAAAAGAATGGTTATCTAAACAAGCGATTTGGCCCAATTTTATTACCTGCACCTAGACGAATACAGGACCACATTTTTGGAATCCCAAAATCCAAACGACACCCATCAAATGGCCTTCTATATTTACCCCATATCGATTAGCGAAAAAAATTAAGACCACTTACAGTCTTGAATAGCTTAAAGATACAAAGAGCAGAGCCATTAAAAAAAAAAGATCTTCTGCGTTCTGTTGCCATAAAAACGATAACCAACGAGGCCCCTAATTTACCCTCGCATGTTCAAGTCGAGATGGAAAAGTTTTTAAAAAGGCCAAGTGAATAAATTTAATTTTTAAAAACATAGATTTTTATTTTAAAAGAGGCATTCCAGGAGTTCACAGATAAAAGGCTTTATTGAAAACTTAAAAACGTTGCTGAAAGACTTTTTTTCCTCCCATATCACGAGAGCTTTGAAAATTCTCGCAACCCGAAGGGGGTAAGAAGACGCCCCTCATTTTTTGCGTGCAATAAAATAATGAAAAATTTAAAAGGCAAAACCAGTACAAGCAATCAAAAGAAAAACAATAAATGTTGCTGCAGACTCCAGTACACCAGCAAACTTTTCCGTTTGGTTAAAAGAAAGGGTACCTTTTTTCCGGGGGGAAGCAAAAGGGGGACACTCGCATCAGGGCAACAGACCAGTTTGGGGTTTTGCCCCCTAAAAAAAAAAGAATTAAAAAAATGAATCCGCCCGTGTATTATTTACGAGAAACTGCACAACAAAACAACCACCCTCAAAATCTTTTGTGAAGGAAAAAACTGCAGATATCCCACCACACAGTTCCCTTTAATTAATTTAAAAAAAATATTGGTTTAAAAGGAAGCCACAACGAAAAAACCCCTTGGGTTTTGGGGCCAGAAAAAGAATTCTACATGAAACAAAACCCGGGAAGCAAAAATGAAAAATGCGAGCCCTTTGGGAATTGAGGGGGAATCTTTTGATTTGAATTTCTTTAGGACAACATTTGCAAGGGTTCGCCAAGACAGGCAATGCATCCGATCACCTCAACCCCTCCCTTTGTTTAAAAAAAGGGGATAAAGAAATCTTGAAATATAAAAAAAATTCGAGCACAAAAAGCAAACATGAAAAAAAATTTTGGATGTTTGGTATTGATGCGATTGACTTATAATAACTTGGGGAAAAATATAAACCCAAACCCGGGACAAAAAAGATAAAAATTTAGCTTTCTCCAATGCCCAAATTGCTATGAAAACTCGGATTAACAAAACACTTTTTGTGTTTGTTCTACAATGATTTTTTGTTAAACCGTTGGTTGTCTCTGAAATTAATTGCAGTTTTCGTTGCATGATGAAAAGTTTTTATTGTCAAACAATGCTTCTTTGTATTGACATGTAATGTTTGACTGCACAACCTGCGAAAAAATTTTTGCTTTCTTAATGGTTTTCCCCTGGCTCGAAATACTGTACATTTTCGACCTTAAACCAATAAACTCCTTAATCCCCTTTTCCGATAATTCATCCTTCATTTTTTCCAAAAAAACCTTCTTTAAAAATTGAATGCAAAGGCGAATCTTTGGGTAATGGGATGTGTCATACCATCCACATCCCTTTAGCTACTTCTATTTTCCCTGCTTTAGATGTCTTCAGTAGGGATATCCCATAACAAAACTGTCTGTATCTTGTAAAGTACTCTGGACTCTGGGTACAAGGGTTTAAAGTATCATACAAAAATTTAACATCAAAAGCTTTGATAATTTTAAAACAGTAAACCCCAATAAATACAGGCTTGTCCAATTTGACTTTTTTTTTTTTAACATTATACAAAAAAACTGTATGAAATTTCTGAAGTCCCAAATAGGTTTTGAAATTAGCTTAATTGCTTCGTTTCTCTGGTGCCATCGAGTCTTTGCCTTGTGCGGATTCTCCATAGTCTTTCCAAAACAGCTGTTTTATCAACTTGAAAAGTCTTTTTTTGAAGCATCTGCGATTTAGTTCTGAGTCATGTTCTTCATGATGTATTTTTCAGAAAGTTTTTTTACAAAAGCATTAAGAGAACACTGTCAAATTTTAAACCAGTCTTAAATAAAAAATTTTAGAAGTCTTTAAAGCGACATAATTTTTTTTTTTACCTCGAAGATTAGCAAAGTTTTGGCGGCTTGTTTTCGCCACTTTAGGGTTTCTGCAGCTAAAAAATAGTCATTAGCAGGCAGGAGTTCATGAGGGTATTTTAATCAACTTCTAGAAAAAAAACCACCTGTTGATCTGGCTTTAAATGCCAACCATGAAAGCCTTTTTAATTTTTTTCGGATGTCTTCGTGTGCATTTAAAAATTCGAATGGAAGGATTGCGCCATTCCCATCCCAAAAGATTTTTGCTTAAATACATGAGATAGTTAGACCCTTTTTTCTTGGGTCTGTCGTCCAAGTATTGTTTTTTCTTTACAGTAAAGTGCGACGCCATATAATTCCTCCACGCATCCGTTTTCAAAAATCTGAAACATTGGGAGGCAGACAATAAAACAACTGTACTCCGTAAACTTTAAGAAAGCCCCCCCAACCATCCCGGGGGCAAAAATGTAAAAGCGCGGATCCAGGGGATAATGTTTCAGCAGGGCTTTCATAATTTTCAAAAAATCCGCCAACAAACTGTATCACCCCAAGATGCTCGATGTCCCCCACGTTTTAAAAACTCTAACTTTTGCCCCGCATCTTGAGCAGCTGGTAACCCGAATCACTGATGTCCTTTCCCAAGACTGAAAAGAACGCGCCTTTAGGGCGGAAGTATCTTCCCCAACTTTAACGTTTTATTACTCATAAGGGGAAACCCCTTTCTAACAAGAGTTGGGTCAAAATATTTTCTGTTATTGGGGAGGACTTTAAGGGCTAGCCCTGACCTAAAGAACCCACTGTGTTGCTAGAGTCATAAAAAGACAGTTATTTAGATTAAAACACATGTCTTCTCTGATGACTGTGCAATCAGCACCCTGAAGGCGCTGGTTACTGCTTGCATTATAAGTGAGAGTGTAACTCGCAAGTTGTGAAAGAAAACAGGCAGCTTCCTGTTTTGGGTCACCCCTTTTGTTTAAAATTGCATTTACTGTGGGGCTGCTCCTCTGAACTTCCCCCCTAATGTGATCGGTCTCTTACGTTGGATTCGGGCGTTGATAGAGGCCTAAACCGCAATCCCAAAAATGTGGGCTAAACATACTTTGTTGGTCTTCAGCGCATCATATTCAGATAAATTCGATTAAAAACAATCATTTCGCACTTTCTGATGCGCGTAAAACTCTAGCCCATTTGGTCCCGTATAATTCTGGCGTTTAATGAGCGCCATCCACCCGACAACGATTAAAGCAAATGAACAAATTGGGTGATTTCTCACAAAGTCTTTTTTGGGGAAATTTTTGGGGGGGGTCCCTCATAAAAACCCTAACGATCAAAGTCCGAAACAAAAAGGAGTAATTTTTCATCCGTTTTTCTAAAACTAACTTTCTCCTTCGGGGTGAAAGTTTTGTATTACGTCAACTGGGGTACTACAATGTTTTTTAAATTTAAGCGCGGCGGAGCAGCTGGGAATTCTTTTTTAAACATTTTCACGAAATTTTTGTTTTCTAGTTTTTTTTTTTGTATAAATCAATAATCCTATTGTTCGTTCAATGGTAATGTGGAGCCCCCTGGGGAAACATGTAGTAAGTCAACATGGGTTTTGTCTGGATCACCTATTGTTGGGGTGTTCTTGGACACTTTTTAGCTGTAATTTGTTTCTTCAAACCCATGTGGACATTAAAAGTTATTGGTTTGTTTTTTCTTCCCCCTGACACTTTTGCCCCCGCTAACAGGAAAGGTATTCCGCTAAATTAAGTCATTGATTAAGGGGGATAGTTGACCCTCTCGGTTTTTGCCGCGGATGGCCTTGCGAAACCACCACATGAAACATTTTTTTGTCGCTGTATTCTTTATGTTTTAAATGCTTTTTTTGCAACTAATGGGAGGGAGTGGAATGTAAACCCTGCCTACAATCGGGGCATACTTAGCCTGTTTTAGTCTAATCTCTAAGACTTCGCCCCCCTGACCAACCAGAGCCCCTTATTTTTGGCTTTCAGCGGCCACATCAAACGTGTAACAGCTGGTCTCCCAACCGGTGTTTAAATCATTTAAAAGAAAGAATAGTCTTTGTTTTGGGCGAGACCCCCACTTTTAGATTTTTTCATTTATTTACTAGTCAAATTAAAAAAGCTAACATACTTTTAACCCGGGGGGTCTATTGTTAGTTTACTTGAAAATTGAGAAATAGCATAACCAACACTGCTCGTACGCTTGCGAATCAATGACATCTAGACTGATTCATTTTTAAAATTTTGTTAAAAATTTTTCCTTTCCATTGCTTTAAAAAAATTCCTGGGCCCCTTTATATATCTTATCCATGCTGAGTTTTTTTTCTAAAATCAAAATATTTATTTTTAAATTAAAAAAAAAAACTTAAACAGAACAATATCAAAGGTTTTTGTCTTTGGGCTCATAAACTAAAGTAAAACACCCTTGGCGTTTTAATGTGGCTGTTTAGAACAAGTTTTTAAAGTTTCGTTTTCTTTTTTTAAGCATTCCTTTTTTATCTGCTCGGTGGGGCTGTTAAAAAAGTTGTCCTTGCCTTTCTTTGAAATCAAAATTTTGTCTTTTTTAGTCATCAAAACGGCCTGTAAACACTAAAAATTTTTCATCCGTGATGTTTGAGTCAGCATGCTTTTTTTTTCCGCTTGAAGGAACTAAATTTAGCTGTTATTATTGAACTATAGCGTGTGCTTTGGTTTTGTTTTTATTTTTTTGCTAGCAGCACTTTCGGGAAGGGGGCCAGGCCCAAAAGTTAAAGCAAACCAACCTAGAGGTAAAGCTGCGGGGCGCCAAACACCTGTTGCTAAAAGGACCAAAACTTGTTCCTGCTGATAGAGCGCTTACAGTTTGTTCCCTATTAACAAGTAACAGCATAAAGGGAGCAGAAAACCTTCGTTTGGTTTTCTGTATTTTTAAAGGTCTTGTCTATTTTTGTTGCATTTGTGTAATGTTTTGTTAATCTAAAAGGTTTTTACTTCGGGTTTCTCAGCAGCAAGACGACCTTGGAGTCGATGTTGCCTTCTATAGCAGCAGAGTATGTCCTGCTATCTTCTTCTTTAGTACTTTTGGATAATGCCTGACAGACATGCTTTTTTTAAAAAAATGAAAAAAAATTTTGTTATTCGTTCTTTACTAATCTGCTTTTCTTCAATATTCAGCTGCGTGCATCAATTAATAAAAACAAATGTACAATAATGTTAATCGACATCTTTTTCTTTCTCAATTGGTTTGTTTATACGTCTATAACGGTTCTCTGCCACTTCCATGCACCTGAATAATCCTCTGTTTGACCTTTAGGTCAATCCATAAAACCGTATTTTTTGGTTAAATAATCATCAAGCCTTAAACACTGTATCAGGTGTAAATCTTTAAGACACAAGGTCTGCTGTTGGGCTCACTCTACACCTCCCGCCCCCAAAGAACAGATAGTTTCTTCATTCGTCAAAATGTGCTGACTAGGTGAGGCCTAAAGCCCGCAAGCAGAGGGACATGAATAGAGGAACGAGTGGCATACGCATCAATCGACACGTGTAACTTCGTATTTTTGGAGAATAATAAACTTTCACTTGCTCTTTTGAATGGTTTCGAGAGCGCGAGCTTCAACACAAGCAATTAAATACCTTTAAGCGATCTTGCTGCGACACTATGATTAAAATCCATATAGCGTTCTCTGCCCTGCTTTAGGATATGTTTGAAATGATGACTCTACGTTTCACGATATGATTGCTATTCTGTCTTATATTGTTTGCTCAATCTGCCTTGCTAAATTAGGTGGGCTAACACATATCAAACTCCAACGAGATGTCAGAAATGCTGTACGTTTTGCTTCGGTGTCTTGTAGATGCAATAAACACGTTTGTAGTCATTAAAGACCTTAGTTCGTATGACAACTTCTTTTAATGCTCCTTGCAAGTATGGGCATGCGCTTTTAACAACTAAAAATCTAGGGGAATGGAAAAGCGATTTCACAATACGCAAAATTAGAGCTAAAGCCTTTTTGCTCTTTTTTGCATCTGTCGAGTCGCAGCCTATTCTAAGTTTTAGTGCTTCTTCATTGTCGATTCCTGAAACGCAAGATCAACCCTTCATTCGCGGTTAGCCATTAATCAGAATATGTAAAAAATATGGTCTGCATATCTGTAAATAGAAAATCTAACTTCTTGCCCCACAAGTTTAATAGAAATTTTCTTAACGATTGCCCGTCCCAAATACTGGACTACTGTTTCTTTTATGGTCTGTTGTTTGAAGCGAGTTTTCTATTTTAAAAGTAAGTCGTGCAAGAGCCCTGGCACAATCACTTCATCCGATCCTAGGTCTGGGAATTTGACAGTACGAATTTTGATCTGCATCAATAGTAGATGGCTTATTTGGAACAGTAAATATTGATTCTGTTTAATTCCTTCAAAAGCCACGGGGTTCTTTCAGTTTTCTATGTGGTTAAGATCGAGCCATATACTTCTTCCATATACTTCATCCCTATTCTGACATTTTTATATAAACAAAATAAAAAGATTAATTATTTAAAACATGGCGGGAATTGACTGGAAGATTGGTTGGATGATCATTCGAGACGACATAGTATAACCACCTTTGGGAGCGCATCAATTAGACCCTCATTGCTTGATTGATTAGTAAAGAAGGGCACAAAAGGCGTAAATAAACAGAAAGTAAGAGCCATATGTTTATACCAAAGTTAAGGACTAGAACCTCCCCCAAACTATATACCCTGATGATTTTGAACTAAAAGATAACCATTTGTATTTTTAAACGACAAAGGAGAACGTGCTCCGCTGTACGTTAAACGAGACCAACAAGGTTTGTAGCATGGATACAATTAGACAAAGGCTTCAGTGCAAGCGAGCGAATCCCTGGCTTTACTAAACCAGAATTAGATACGAGAAAGTTGCTAACTTCAAAACACCTACAAAGAACTCGCAACAGATACCAAATGCAAAACATGAAGTATGAAGTTTTAAAATCAAACAACAGTCAAAATTAATGAATTCAATAGAAGCAGAAACCACTGAAGAAGAAAGAGCATTAAAAACAATACACATCCACCGCTACCTATGAAGAATTATTACCCTGTTGGCTAGAGCTTGTGAGAAGAACATTCAAGAGAAATTAGTAAACAATTTTAGCAATAACAGACTGACTGAAGGACGTATAGAAAAAGAAAAGAAAAACTCGCTGATGCTGACGACGCCAACTTAGGCGTGAAGTTAAAGAAAGAATAGAACAAAGACTACATGACACTAAATATAGAAAGATTACTAGACTAGAAGTGTTGAATACTAACCGAGAACAAATACAAACACAAGTTGAATCGAAATAAGAGAAACATATCCATACAAATTTATATGAAAACACGAACGCATTCAGAACGAATAAGAATATTGTATTAGAGAGCAGGGAGTTCACATTAGCAAGTGTTATAACGCTTTATGATTTGCAATAAGTACACTGGTGTTGGCCTATACAGCGGCGGTGGTCAAAGTCTAGTGCCTCTCCAACAGCCATCGCCTCCATCACCACCTGATACTCATGGTTAAAAACAGCTTGATCTCTTGCGAGTTTATTAAAAAAAAAAAATTAGCCGTTAAAGCGATAGACACTTTACCAGGTATATTAGGGAGAATCGTAGCTGGCTTTTGCTATGCAAGCAAAGTATTTGGCTTTATGGCCGAACACTTATGGCATTGTTCCCTCTTAATAGTTTGGTTCTAACTATTTATAAAGATATAAGACCAAATCCTAGGGGCCAGTAATCCAACAACTAGTGGCCAGGAGTCATTCATATTCATGGTCAACGCGACAAAGTCCACGGTCCCTTTTTCGAACAGTCTTTGGCTTTGGATCTCGGGGATTGGATGACTTAAACTTGGGGGTCACACGTGTTTTTTAATTGTTTGTAATTATTACTGGCCCAGAATTTATGTCGTTTTTTCCCAAACCTTCTGTTCATTGCCTGCCTACAAGAATTTCTTTATTGAGTTTATTATTGTACCTATCTGGATCTGGGGCAAAAGGGCAGCATATAAACCAGTGCCAAAGCAAAATCACTTCGATTTTCCCAAATTGTAAAACATTTGGACCTTTTTATACTTGAAGGAAAAATCAACTTAAAATTTTAAGGGCGTCCTCAAAATTTTTGCTAATATTTTTTTTTGTGCTCAAGCCAGCAAAGGATCATTATGTTCGATCTCGCTTGTGCTTGCGAACCTAGCAAACACCAAAGTAAGTACAAAAGAGTCGTTTTTCTTCTACCCCCTAGTTGGGCCCCTAAAGTGTCTAAATAAATGTTGTCCTGCGGTTTTATGCCTTGCTCAAAGGACCCAGGGGAACCCCTGTGCCTGAAGAGAAATGTGTAAGGGGGAAAACCAGTCAAGTTATACTTTCTGTGCACGCCCCCAAAAAAGGGGGGCCTAACCATGATTTTTGATCAACTTTTGTCTAAAGTCGTCTTAAAATTAAATTGGGAAATTCGTTACAAACCCTTTTAAAAGCCTTCAATCTATTTTTGTTTCGAATGGATTAAACAGTTTGTCATTTGAATGGCGCTTTCATTCAGCAAAAAAAACGCCTGAAAGGGGAATAAAAATGAAATCTATACACAGACCCCAAAGGAACAGGAAGATTTAGATGATCAGCATACAACTCCCCACCCATTTAACACAAAAAAGGCAAAGTTTTAACTGGTTCTGATAAAACTGCATCGGATGACTGAACCACACTTTTGGGATGTAGTCTTTTTAATAGGAGGGTTAAGATATTTGGCCAATGGAGTACTCACCTTTACTTGAAAGGCGTCAGACTGAGTCACAGAAATGTCAAGGGTGTCAGTTGTTATATTTTTAAGATTGTAGTGCGGTCCAACAGAATATTTTGCATTAGTATATTTAAACGCACTCATTTTTATTTCGTTTAAAAAATGTTTGTAACAATAACAACTCAAGATCGTCCTTCGTTTTTAGAACATGCTGTTAAGAACGATTGCGGAACCAAAATGGCTGCACTCCATGAAATATTCTACAAAGTCGTATGGTTTAATATAACTGAAACCAAGGAGAATAATACGATTCTAAAAGTTGACAAATCAGGGGACATAGTTAGCCGGTTAACCATACCTGATGGTTATTACGGGTTTTGTTCGCTAAAAGAAGCAATGAGTAACTTTGACATTACTCTCAAACTTAACAATGCAAATTTGACAACAATGTTGACATTCAAACCTGAAGAAGAAGTAGTACATTACTTTTTTGATGTAGAGCTAGCTAAAATGTTAGGTTTTGAAGCTGACAATCATAGATTTGAAGTTACGCTAGACAAAACTACTTATGAAGGAGAAAATCCGCTCGATCTTGCAGTACATTCATTACTCTATGTTCATTTAGATGAGCTAAGCACTGATGAAAACTTATATGATGGAAGGCCCTCAACTGTTTTAAGAGCTCTTCCGTCAGGGAAAGCTGCATATTGCGATTATGAAATTATACAATTCCCTAATTTACAGTTAAAAATATTAGCTTGTGGAAGGGTCAGATCATTTAATATAAAGATCACAGACAAAACGGGGAAAGTCGTAAAATGTGATAACCTGCACATTGTTTTGGAAATAAAATAATAAACTGTACTAAAAAATAATGTCGCATGGGCCAGAAGAATCAGGAGTTACATTAGCACCTGTGAGGTGTATAACTTTAGAATTAAAAGACCTTGCAGACGTTGCAGACTTTGAACAGAATGGTCAGATAGGCGTTTTGTATGGTTTTGAGTACACTAAAGATGGTGATTATAAACGCAAAGAGGTTGGTGACAACAAAAAGTTTCCTAAACTAGAGCAACTGCGCAATGTAGAAGCAAATAATGCTGGCCAGTATGAATATAAAATAGTTCGAAAACCTGACAGCAAATGGCACTTAGAACCATATTTAGAATGGGACATAAAATTTGAATTCATAAGCCCATTTACATTTTTTAGCCGTCAAAAAAGTTTCAGAAAAGCATTCAACTCTGGCCCTTTACATGTAAGTCTTATGCCAGATGACAATAGTCGGAAAGAGATTGAAATAACGCCGTATGGGAATAAACAGTACATCCTCCACAGAAGAGAAACGGTTTTAAAAGATGCTTCTACAAAATTACAATTCATTCCACAAATGAAATTAGGAGACACGTTCACAATGATATTTGAAATTTCTGTCTTAAAAGATGTGGAGAGGGATGGGGTTGTGGGCGTTAGTGACGTCCTTCTAAAAGGAATTCTAATTAGCTGGCAAAACTTAGACGTTGAAAAACTTAAAGTTACCGTCGTCATTCTTCACAATGATGAGGATATTAAGGTCATAACAACAACCAACAAAATCAATATTAGTCTAAATAGAAACAATCTTACAGAACTAAATTGGATTAATCTTACACATTTAGACCTTATAGGATTTTATTATACTGAACAAGTTTTAACAGAGAGCATGATAAAAACAATAACTGGATTAGATTAAATTCTATTATAAAACTATGGAGCAGTTAAACTTTATGACAAAAACCCCTCATTGTTCATTGATTTGTGGACAGACTGGTTGTGGGAAAACAATATTTATCCTCAACCTGTTACAAACAGTTTATCGTTATAATTTTGATCATATTGTGATTTTCTGCCCAACACTTAAATGGAACAAAGCATATCACAATAGAAGGTTTATATGGGCGGATGATGCCATATATGTAGTTAATCCCAGCAATAAACTGAGTGAGTGGTTAGAATACTTTTATAAACTGTTTGAGGGAACGCAGACACTATTTATTATAGATGACTGTTCGGCAGAAAGAGACATAGTTAAAAAAAAGAGACACTTTGTCGAAACTGGCTTTCAGTGGAAGACATGCAGGGATAAGTGTATGAATTCTATGTCAAAAATATAACTCGGTTTTAAAAGACTTTAGAGAACAGTTAAAGACTGTAGTTTTATTTCACATGAAAGACAGAGACGCATTTGATGAATGTATGCGTGAAAATGATGTTATTGAAAACGATCAAGAAAAACGCAGGATTAAGCAAAAACTGAAATCTGAAAAAGTTTAGTAAATTAGTATTGAAAACGGATAATCCTACACAGTATGCTTGTTTATAGATAATCGTTATTTTTTGGTTATTGAAGTCTTACTTGTCAGAGAACTATAAAAGGGGCATTCTGGAGTCAACCGGTCGAAACTGGTTGAGACCGGTTGAGCCAGAATGCCCCTTTTATAGTTCTCTGACGGGTAAGACAGCATCGTGTGAATTACGGACCTCACCAGACAATTTTGACATGCATGCAGTCGGATTTCTCCTGGTCGTTTTCTATATTGGCCTGGCAACGGTATGGCCCCTCAGTGTTGTCTGACGAGTGTACATCAACACTGGCGATGCAGGTGAAGGGGGACAACTTCTGTATCCTCACCGACAGCTCCCTCTCACCACAGATATCAGCCTGTGGCCACACGCCACAATTAGGATTTTACACTAAGCCTCTACGTAATCTGAGCCAGCATTTAATGCTAAACTGATACTTGCTTAAAAGAACAACTCCACACCAATTACTCTCTTGTTTTGGGGGATCTTCACCGATGAAATCACAATATTTAAATACACGACCTTCCACTTAGTTGACTCACTTTTCAGGCCATTGCACACACCCGAGACCCTATGTTTGTGCCAGCTTCAAGAACGCAAAATAGTCTCATTCCTTTGATTTTAATCCTTCTGCTTGGAACTGCCTGGCTTGTACCTCGATGGCCATATGAAAGGAAATAAGAGAAATCCACTTTCAGACACAATGAGAATTCTCAAAAGAATCGAATCGTACAGTCTGTAAATACTCAACTTCTGCAGCATGGCATTGTGGTTAAAGTAAATCAAGAGTAAAATAGAGGGGTGGATTAATTTGGCAGGAGGACACTTTTAGAAAAGAAGTGAAGAAAGATGCGCGGGGAGATGTGGGGTCGGGTACTACAGGAGTCATTTCATAAAAAAAAAATCCCAGCAGCCATATGAGCTTTCTAGAGACGACTAAATCAACTTAAAAACAGATCAAACAAAGAATAAAAAGAACATTTGGTAGCGTTAATGGAAGGATATCCACATGGTGTGCCAGGTTGTTCATTTGAACGTTGTTTGTTTGTTTTGCTGTGCTTGTTTATTTGTTTCAGTTGGTTCCTTCTGGAAGTTGTATGGACATCCAAACTATGACTTTCCGGCATGTCATAAGTCAAATACTTCACGCATTTTGCACGTGCACCACACACACACACACACACACACACACACACACACACACACACACACACACACACACACACACACACATATATATATATAAAATATATATATATATATATATATATATATATATATATATATATATATATATATATATATATATATATATATATACTCACACACACACACACACACACACACACACACACACACACACACACACACACACACACACACACACACACACACACACACACACACACCACAACTGTCCATAACAGCCATAGACACGTCGTTGTCTTTACCCAGTAGCAGTACCTTAAACAGGCGAACAGAGCTGACGGTATTGCCAGCAGGCAGGCACCGTACAACGCAGTGCTTGAGCCGAGACAAGCATTGCATGCGGTGATC
>CM031622.1:58029556-58034930 GCA_018398815.1 Conus ventricosus | reverse complement strand
GGGGGGGGGCGGGGATCCTGTTTTGTGCCAGGGCCAGTTTACCCCCAAGGGAGGCCTGTACCAGGCTGGAGCCAGATTAACTCCCCAGGAGAGGGGGGGGGGGGGGCTGTTCTAGGCCAAGTCCAATTTAACTCTCTAGCAGGACTGTTTTGGGCTAGTGCCAGATTAACTCCCCAGGAGGGGGAGGGGGCTGTTCTGGGCCTTGTCTAGTTTAACTCTCCAGGGGGTGGGGTGGGAGGGGGCTGTTCCATGACGGTGCCAGTTTAACTCCCTTGGAGGGAGCTGTTCTAGGACATGTGCAGTTTGACTCTCCAGAGGGGCTGTTCTGGGCTGGTGCCAGATTAACTGCCCAGGAGAGGGGGTGGGGGGGGGGAGCTGTTTTGTGCCATGGCCAGTTAGCTCTCCAGGGGGCCTGTACCAGGCTGGAACCATTTAACTCCTCGGGAAAAGGGGGGTAGGGGCTGCTCTAAGCCGGGTCCAGTTTAACTCTCTTGGAGGCAGATTTGGGCCGGTCAGATTAACTCCCCAGGAGGGAGGGGGCTGTTCTGGGCCTTGTCTAGTCAAACTCTCCAGGGGTGCTGTTTCATTACGTGCCAGATTAACTCCCTGGAGGGGGGAGGGGTTTCTGGGACAGGTGCAGATTAACTCTCCAGAGGGGCTGTACTGGGCTGGTGCCAGATTAACTCCCCAGTAGAGGGGGGGGGGGTTGGCCTGTTTTGTGCCAGGGCCAGTTTACTCCCAAGGGAGGCCTGTACCAGGCTGGAGCCAGATTAACTCCCTAGGAGAGGGGGGGGGGGGGGGCTGCTCTCTAGGCCAGGTCTAGTTTAACACTCTAGGGGGGGGGGGGGGGGTGTCTGTTTTGGGCCAGTGCCAGATTAACTCCCCAGGAGCGGGAGGCGGATGTTCTGGGCCTTGTCTAGTTTAACTCTCCGGGGGTGTGTGGGGGAGGGGGGGCTGTTCGATAACGGTGCCAGATTAACTCCCCTAGAGGGGTGCTGTTCTAGGACAGGTGCAGTTTAACTCTCCAGAGGGGTGTTCTGGGCTGATGCCAGAGTAACTCTCCGGGAAGGGGGAGGTGGTGAGGGGGCCTGTTTTTATGCCTGGGCAACTTTAACTCTCCAGGGAGGCCTGTACCAGGCTGGAGCCAGATTAGCTCCCTAGGATACAGGGGGGGGATTGTTCTAGGCCAGGTCTAGTTCAACTCTCTAGGGGGCTGTTTTTGGGCCGCTGCCAGATTAACTCCCCAGAAGGGGGAGGGGGCAGTTCTGGGCCTTGTCTAGTTTAACTCTCCAGGGGGGGGAGGGGGAGGGGGGAGGCTGTTCCATGACGGTGCCAGATTAACTCCCCTGGAGGGGGTGTTCTGGGACAGTGCAGTTTAACTCTCCAGAGGGGCTGTTCTGGGCTGGTGCCAGATTAACTCCCCAGGGAGGGGGGGGGGGGGAGGCTGTTTTGTGCCAGGGCCATTTACTCTCCAGGGAGGCCTGTACCAGGCTGGAGCCAGATTAACTCCCCAGGAGAGGGGGGGGGGGTGGGCTGCGATAAGGCCAGGTCCAGTTAATTCTCGGGGGGGGGGGGGGGGGGCTGGGGGTCTGTTTTCGGCCGGTGCCAGATTAACTCCCAGGAGGGGAAGGGGGCTGTTCTGGGCCTTGTCAGTTTAATTTCCAGGGGGGGGGGGGGGGGGAGGCTGTTCCATGACGGTGCCAGATTAACTCCCCTGGGAGGGGGGTTCTGGGACAGGTGCAATTTAACTCTCCAGAGGGGCTTGTTCGGGCAGGTTCCGATTAACTCCCCAGGAGAGGGGGGTTGGGGGGGGGGGGGGGCTGTTTTTGTGCCAGGGCCAGTATAAAACTCTCCAGGGGGGCCTGTACCGTGGACGTGGAGAACACATTTTAACGCCCCAGGAAAGGGGGGGGATGCTCTAAGCAGGTCCAGATTAACTCTCTGAGGCAGATTGGCCAGTGGCAGATTCACACCCCAGGAAGGGGAAGGGGGGCTTGTTCTGGGCCTTGTCTATCTAACTCCTAGGGGGGCCTGTTTCACTACGGTGCCAGTTTAACTTTCCTGAGGTGGGCGTTCTGGACAGGTCTTTTTTAACTCTATCTACACAGAGGGTGCTTTTTCTGGCTGGTGCAGGGCAATAACTCCCCAGTAGAGGGGGGAGGGGGGTCTGTTTATTTGTACCAGGGCCAGTTAAACCCCCAGGGGAGGCCTGTAACCAGCAGGAGCCAGATAAACTCCCCAGGAGAGGGGGGGGGGCTGCCAGCTAGGTCCATATTAATTCCTCCTGAGGGGGGGGGGGGGGGCTGTTTTTGGCCAGTGCCAGATTAACTCCCCAGGAGGGAGGGTGCTGTTCTTGGCCATGTCTAGTTTTAACTCTTCCGGGGGAGGGGGGGGGGGGGGGGGTGGGGGAAGGGGGGTGGTTTTCTGTCTTTCCATAACGGTGCCAGATAACTCCCCTAGAGGGTGGCTGTCGAGACAGTTCACGTTACACTCTCCAGAGGGTGTTCTGGGCTGATGCCAGAGTAAACCCCCAGGAGGGGGGAGGTGTGCGGGGGAGGGGGTGGCTTTTTTAATGCCTGGCAAGTTTTAACTCTACCAGGGAGGCCAGTACCAGGCTGGAGCCAGATTAATCCCTAGAGACAGAGGGGGGGGGGGGTGGGGCTTGTTCTAGGCCAGTCTATTATTTTGAACATCTAGGGGGCTGTTTGATGGGCCGACGTGTGCTGAGATTAACTCCCCAGAGGGGGAGGGGGGCTGTTTCTGGGCCTTGTCTAGTTTAACTCTCCAGGCCGGGTGTGGGGGGGGGGGGGGGGGGGGGGAGAACGAAAACTGTGCCATGATGGTGCCAAAGAAAAAAAAAAAAAAAATATTAACTTCCTTATTCCTGGAGGTGCTGTTCTGGGACAGGTGCAGTTTAACTCTCCAGAGGGTGTTCTGGGCTAGTGACAAATTAACTCCCCAGGTAGAGGGGAGTGTGTGTGCGGGGGGGGGGGGGGGGGGGGGGGGGGGGGGGGGGGGGGGGGGGGGGGGGGGGGGGGGGGGGGGGGGGGGGGGGGGTGGGGGGGCTGTTTTGTGCCAGGGCCGTTTAACCTCCAGGGGGCCAGATTACTTCCCAGGAGGGGGAGGAGGGGCAGCGGGGCCGCTGCTCTATGGCCATGTCCCAGTTTAACTCTCTATGGGGGCTGTTTTTGGGCCAGTGCCATTAACTCCAGGAGGGAGGGAGGGGGGCTGTTCCATGGCGTTACCAGATTAACTCCCTCTGTTGCGCTGTGTTTCTAGGACAGTGCAGTTTGACTCTCCAAATGGACTGTTCTGGGCTGGTGCCAGATTAACTTCCCCAGGCGGGTTGTTCTAGACAGTGCTGTTTAACCTCTCCAGAGGGGCTGTTCTGGGCTGGTGCCAGATTAACTCCCCAGGAGAGGGGGTGGGGGGCTGGTTTTGTGCGAAAATGTGGGCAGGGCCATTTAACTCTCCGGGAGGCCTGTATACCAGGCTGGACCAGATTAACTCCCCAGGAGAGGGGAGGGGGGCGGGGGGGGGGGGGGGGGGGGGGCGGACGGGGGGCTGTTTAGGCCAGATCCAGTTTAAACTCTCTAGGGGCTGTTTTTGGGCCGGTGCCAGATTAAACTCCCAGAAGTGTCGGGTCTGTTCTGGACTTGTCTAGTTTAAACTCACCTGGGGGGCTGTTCAAAACGGTGCCCGTTTAATAAAACTCCCCCCTGAAGGAGGCTGTTTCTAGGACAGGTGTAGTTTTAACTCTCCAGGGGGCTGTTCGGCTGGAGCAGATTAACTCCCCAGGAAAGGGGAGGGACGGGAGGGTCTGTTTTGTGCAGGTGCCAGATTAACACTCCAGGAGGGGGAGGGGGCTGATCTGGGCCAAGTTTTTAAGTTCAACTCTCAGTGGTGGCTGTTCCAGTCCGGGTGCCAGATTAATTCCCCAAGGCTTACCTTGTTTCTGGGCCAGGTCCAGTTTAACTTCCTCAAGGGGAGGGGCTGTTTGGTCAATGGATTGCCAAATAAACACGCTGGGGGCTGTTCTAAATCCTGTTGGGGGGCTGATATTGGGCAAACTCTCATATAAACTCCCGAAGTTACTCTGGGAACATGCGAGACTGACTCCCGGAGTTTAAAATGGGAAGGGGGAGCAGTTTCACCACGTTTACACATGGAAGGGAAAAACCAATCCTGAAAGCAATGGCAAAGCGGCAGAGAGAGGTGTCAGAGCTGACTCTGTCAAGGCGGAACAAAAGTGAACATCAAAAGGCTAAAATCCCTACAAATAACAGGTATCCCTGCGGCTCAGTGGTTAAAAGCGCGAGTCATTAAGTAGAAAATGAGCAATGTCCATAGGTCCATGAGTCGAACCCAGCCATGGCTCTCCCAAGGATGGGGTGGGGGTGGGGGGGTGGGGGGTGGGGGGGGGGGGGGGGGGGGGGTGGGAGGGAGCAGCAATAGGGACAGTCCGGAGTCATAACCGGGTGTGGCTACCACCCACCTAGAGTGTCAGGAGATAAGGTCCGAAACACTTGCTTTTTTGAAGGGGCTTCTCTTCTGAGGCTCTCTTCAGCCACGCTCTTCCACGATGTTTCTTCTACATCATCATCATCATCTAAGATTATGATTATGATACTTATTATTATTGTTATTGTTGTTGCTGTTGAATATTCCAGCAGCCACTGCTGTTCGTGGTGGTGTTTCGTGGGTGGTGTTCTGTTGATGTGTTGTGCTTTTTCTTCTTCTTCTTCTTCATTCCATCTTCTTCTTCTTCTTCTTCTTTCTGCTCATCAATCATCATCACACATATTCATCATTATCAGCATCATCATACGATTCAATCAAGTCAGGTCAACATCGTCATCACATCACTTTTCCTCTCTTTTTTTGTTTGTTGTAGTTGCTATTTTTGTAGATATGATTGTTGTTGTTATAATTTCATTATTATTATTATTAATATTATTATAGTATAAATATATGTATTATTATTATTATTTTATTATTATTATTATATTATTATGTTGTTGTTGTTGGTATATCATAATTATTATTAATATTATTTATTATTATTATTAATATTATTATTATTATTATTATTATTATATTTTATTATTATTATCATGATGAAGGAGATGATGACCATTTTGTTTTTGTTACTGTTATTATGAGTATTATCATTTATCGTTTTATTATGAGTATAATAGTAGATAGTAGTAAAAGTAGTAGTAGTAGTAGTAAGTAGTAAGTATATCATTATTAATTTTTTATAATAATAATAAATAATAAAGATAATTATTATTATATTATATTATTATTTATTATTATTATTATTTATTATTAATATTATTATTATTATATTTATCAACATATCAGCATACCT